>UZAF01016171.1:85244-117918 GCA_900617895.1 Haemonchus placei
TCTGCCGTCTTGCTGCGATACTCGATCGAGTTGAGCCGATCATGGAGCGATTTGAGCAGGTAGCTGAAATGATTTCTTCCCAAGGGCCGTGAGGTTGTGTTGCTACTATTTCTTTTGAAAAGTTTCCTACTTTTTCAGTACTTTCTATCGAACTGTCACAGTCGTCCGCTCAATGGCAGTAATGCTATGTGGATGGAGCAGCCATTAAACGATCAGCTCATTGAACGAGGAGAAGTTGCAAAGGCAACAAGCCATGAAATGGAGGAATGTGTCATTGTGAATGAGCAGGGCGAGCCAATTGAACTGCCTCCTGGATGCGAGATTGTTTACGAGAGTTCCAGTTGAACTGGCTTGTTTATATGTAGTAGGCAGCGATTTGCTATGTACAGCTGTTCTATTCTTCTTATTGTTATTGTCAAGATTTGATAAAAGTTTGAGCATTGGCTGTTGTCATTATGGCGCATTCATTGAGCGTTGATACGCTGTTATATATGTTCTTGTTGGCATTCCTATAGCTTCCACAGTTTTTCTACTTGCTTCTTTTCCAAAATTTGATTTATAGGAGGTCATCGTGCTTTCATAGGATTTCCATAAGAAGATGACGACGCCTAGCAGACGACGACTTATGCGCGACTTCAAGAAACTGCAGGTTTGTGGTCTTTCGCTCATTTGAATCTTTGTTAATGAGTGCTGTCCTTGTTATTCTTTGATGGCTCAGTCTGTGCGCANTTATTCTTGAGATTCATTCTGTTAAGGCGAAATGCTTCCTTTTCTCTTACGGATTGTAATTCGTTGTTTATGCGATTCATAGCCCTGATTGAAGCTGGATTACTTGACCAGTTGCTTAGCATACGACCTCTAGGTTTTTGTCTCCTCAATTGGAGCGCTTGCTTTATTCGTTTTCTCTTTTCGTGCAACCTGCTGACTCGTCTTATTTTTCAGGAGGACCCTCCTGCAGGTGTTTCTGGGGCTCCCACGGAAGACAATATCCTTGCATGGGAGGCCATTATTTTTGGACCCCAGGACACTCCATTCGAAGACGGTACATTTAAGGTAATAAGTCAACTGTAACATCGTCATTCGTGAATTACTTCATGGTATTTTTTCTTACTTCCGTCAATTAATATTGTTTTAGCTGTCATTGGAGTTCACTGAAGAATATCCCAACAAACCGCCAACGGTGAAGTTTATATCTAAAATGTTCCACCCTAATGTGTATGCTGACGGATCAATTTGTTTGGATATCTTGCAGGTCTGTTCGTAACTCTTATCCGAAAGATAATGTGTGGACAGCAAGTGCTGATTTATCCATAATGTTTTCCAATCCACAGCCCAACATTCATGTTTCAGAATCGTTGGTCGCCCACCTATGATGTTGCAGCCATTTTGACATCTATACAGTCGCTATTAGATGAGCCGAATCCTAATTCTCCAGCGAACTCTCATGCTGCTCAACTGTACCAGGAGAATCGCCGCGAGTATGAGAAACGTGTTCAGCAGATTGTTGAGCAGGTACTTATTGGTGATTCATACTTGAAACACCTTTTTGTCACTTCGTTTAAACTTAGCGCGTTTTCTGTCTAACGTTATTGTTCTATCGCCTGTTCTCTCGCCGGGGAAACCACCTGTTCTACTGCGTAGTTTCTGCTTGGCAGTTTCTCGAATTTTACATATCTCAGTAGTCAAAAGTTGTTTTCAGCAGTTTCTAAATTACTCGTAAAAGCAGCTATTTAATCATCTGTAAGTGGGCACATTGCCATACGTGTATGTGCTTCAAGGCCTTATAACTTTGTCTGCTGATCTTAAAAAGTCTTTCTAAGAGTCGTTCACGTTTCTTATTTGCTTTGTGATGGACTTTAATAGACTATCTAGAACTCTTCAAAAAATATATTAAAAAAAAAAGAAATCGAAAGAAATCATTTTCCATGACAGTTATTCCGATTCTGATTGTTTTTACGATTCAGTCGTGGTTGAACTTTGGCGAGAACGAGGGTGATATGGAAGTGAAGGATGGAGCCGACGATACGGGAAACAACGACGAAATGCCATCAGCTAGTGGATCAAACTAAGTTAATTACTGCCCGACATTTGAAAGAAGATTTTTGACTTGCGTAATTTCGTACGTTCGATGATATGCTCTCCTCTTCTCTCGCACTCTCCCCCTCAATTGCACGTTCTCATCACCTCTACCTTTTTTCTTAAATGTCGCAAAAATACGGTTTCTAGGGTGTGTGTTGTTCGCCCGCTTTTTACGAAAATGTCATCGCTCTCTTATTCAAGTCTTTAGTATTTTCATCATCTTCATCAGTTATTTTGAATGTATAGCGCCCAGTTTTCCAGTCATCCCCAGCTACTCCATACATCAGAGCTGCTGCTCGCGCTGTATCCAACTGAGTAATATTTTATGCGGATGTTGTGAGCCGCCGCCACCGCCGCCCGTCGGCTAACGATGAGGCCTACATCATCGACATCCTTCCCCATCAGCACTTTTCTCGTCTGCCTTTATAGGTATGTAATGGTCTCGACCGGTGAGCGTCCCAAAGCTTTGTATTGAAACAGTCAGTGATGTGTATGTAATAGGGTTTCACTTTGGGATGTCACTGTGATCCTTGTAGGCTCTTCCTCCTCCCCTTCATCCATCCTGTGCATTTGCGGCGCCATCACGTCTGCTTTCCATCACTCTGTTGTGATTGCAGTCGCATTCAATATCGCGCCTCATGCTGCGTTCATTCAGTTTCACCCCACTCCTATTACCAGTGTACATAGTACCGGTTCAGGTGTAGAAATATTTCTGGTAAAAGCATTCTCATTCTCGTTGACTTTCCCAACCTGACTACTCCTGATACGGCTTATCGGTTAGCGAATAGAGGCGACCGCACAATTCGTAACCGACTTTTGAGTGTAGTACTCGCACGTGCACCCATACTAAAACGTCACCGATTCTTCTTGTTTCATCCTCAGTTTCGGTTTTTTTCATTTTGTTTATGTGTTTGGTATTTCTAATATTCTGTAAACCAAAAGAGAGTGTTATGCTCAACACAGTCGTTAACGGATTGGTGGTTTGTTCGTTTTTCGCTGCCGACCTCACGAATGTTTCGAGGAGAACCAGCTGCTTCCGTTCATCCCCCTCATGCAAGTCATATGTCATACAGTGTGTTATGAGATTATTGTGATGAATAAAGAGTTGGTTTAACCTGTTTTCACTGTCAAGCTGTTAAAAGGTTTTTGGGGCTGCGGTTTTCACAGCTATCGTTATTCCCCAAAAAGCATGGTTTCGCAGTTTTGATGAAGTGCATTTTCTGAAATAAGACGCAGCCGATTTTGTGGTTAGGCGCCTAATTCATGAAATATTCAGTCAATTATTATACCCCACATGATACATGCAACCTTTGCGTCGCTCTTAATCTCGTCGTGCAAGGTCGCTGTTAAGTGAACAACTTTTGCTTTTAGTGCAAGAAGAGGAGGTATTGGTATACATAGAATTCCTGCTGGCTATATAGAAAGTGTTAGTGTCAATTTTTGCAAGCAAGTGACTCCATGCAAACTGGAGAAGGAAGTAAGGTGAAATGGGCGAAGCTGTGATGTGTAACAGGGCCCCTTTGGTTCTTCAGCTTAGATAGGTTAGCCTCTTACACTGCAAAATAATAAATCAATGAACTGAAAAAGTGGCCCACAGGATAGGTTCTGAATGTGACTGTTTCAGAAAATCGGCTCTCACCTACCTCACACTTCGCTAACAGAATGAAACAGCTCTTTTCTATTTGTACAAATCAGCATTCAAGTTTCACAATGGGTAAAGACATTGATTTGAAAAAGATGAAATTGGACTTCGTAATAGACTTTGAAATCGTACTTGAACAAGGAACACGGGTCAATTCCCATAGAAATAGGGGCGAGGATTACCGCCACTTCAAGTGGCCTTGAAAAATTAACTCCCCCGCCCATCACGAAAATAAGGAATTCAATTGTCAACAGGGAAAACACACCTTACAGCTTCACTACTGATCGTACGATTTTTCGCTGCTCACTGCTGATTCCACATAACTCTGATAAACTTGAAATCCTGATGTACAGTACGTTTAATCTTCAAAATCTCTTTCATGAATGCATACGACCGAACTCGATGAATTCTAAGAGTAAAAGTAACAGAAAACGCAAATCAAAACATTTTTATTTGTATCTTTTGCGCATTTGAATGCTATCAATCCCGTTTTGAGTACACTCGATTTACAGTGGCATTCTGTAATGTAAATACATAGCACATGATGCGCTAATCCTGACTGAAAGAAGGAAATTAAAAGATATTACAGTATTGATTCACATAATGAGGTAGTACATAGAGTTCTTGATCCCGGAAAGAACTGTAAACACTGGGACAAATTTGCGGTAATTACTTTTGAAAGGCTAAAGGAAAAATTATGAGAGATTATATGATTTTGTCTTGATATCGTGTATGAGATCAAAGAAGTGCATTCATCGAGTTTAAGCTATCTCATTAGCTATCGTCGTATTCAATAGGTTCATCGCAGTCAGCGAAAGTGAACATAATTGGATTTCCGTCTTTATCGAGCTAAAACCAAAAAATAAATAATGCAACAAATCGAGAGTGGACGCTTACCTTCACTGGAACATCGAGATTTATGGGGCCTACTGCTTTACTCATTCTATCTCTTTCCTCATCGGATAACGTGGATTTCACGTGTAGAAATTCCATCTTACGCAAGAACTCTTCGGCATCACGCTGTAAAAATCAAATAAAGAGATCAACTGAGAATACGTGAGCTAGACAACATACTCACCTTCACCTCTTCCGATGAAGTGCTCGAAACGAGATGACTGACAACAGCCATAAAGTCACGATAAATCACTTCATCCTCTAGGAACGGAGCAAAATACGGTAGCGAGTCGCGCATCTGAAAGCACAAGGAAGTGATGGTTAGGTCATTAGCTGAGAGGAACCAAAAATACGATTTTTGGCGTTAATGAACGCCGTCTCAGGGATAGATTCCCGCATCCGAGTTCCATTCAGAATCGCAGTTACGTACTTAACCGTGTCTGCTGATGTAATGACTTGCTGTGGCCGGTCAATATAGAAGCCAAAGCTTTTCCTCCCCGAGAAGACAGACGCCACTTGACCAACCCCGGCTGATAAAAGGTATAAATGGCCTAGACGAACATCAACCCAGGATTCGTTCTCTAGACCGCCGCCCGTGAGCTGAGAACAAATTTCTTACATTCATTGTATCAATTCAAAATGACCTATTAGTTTTGTGCACCACATATCGACCAACATACGAAGACTGACTAGCGATTGAAGAGAGGCAGGAATGATAAAAAAAGACAGTGGATCATTATGGGAAAGAAGCATTGAAGCGAAAGCCATGTTTCAGAAAAGGACTCACAGAAAGAACAGCCTGGAACAAATGGATAGAGTTCGCGGGCCGGCTGTTCATTACCATTTTCATTTTCGTGTTGAACTAATCAGAAAATGACTGTTTAAAAGGTTTACTATTAGGTTGGTGCATAATTACTGCGGATTTTTTGGCGGCTCCTTCTCTCAATACAATTTGAATACTGAACTCGGGTTTTTCATAGAAATAAACTTCTCGTTTTCCTTGACAGAAAAAACTCTAAAAATCATCTTCACAATCGCATGGGCACAAAAAGGGAGTGTAGGAAGAACAAAAAAAAAANAAAAAAAAAAAAAAAAAAAAAAAACTAAACCAAAAAAAAACTGCATATTAGATAAAATGTATACAGTGTATATATGGTTACCTTGTAAAATGAATTATCAGTCAATGTCAACTGCGAGATGAAATAGGAGAAGTAGTACACAATGTGCCCATTATGCTCTGTGGCTTCCCTTCTGTAACAGAGTTAATCCACCAATCTATCAATTTAGAACATATGCGTTAGTAAAAGTATACTGCATTAACCATAGTGACTGTAAAATTCTCACCTCTTGCAAAATTCGAACCTCTGGCACATTTTTTCAACAACCACATCCAAAGGCTTATCTTCCACCATAGATAAAAGTCGCCTAAAATTTGATTTTAAAAATTCTCAACGCTTCAAAACCAGCTATTACTCTCTCACTTGACAAGATATTTGAACGCCTTGAGAGGAACTTGATCTTCCCAACGACAAATTCTGCAGATGAGATCAGGCAGTACATTTACTAGTAAGTTACCCTGCAACAAATGTGGGATTTTTATATAATATAGGAACAGTGAAGCTTTTGCACGAATTAATCCATAATCGTTCAATTGAAAATGCCAACGAGAATGGGATATTGATGGCAATTTAATTTTGTTACATGGGAGCATACATACGCTTTTTCGAGTAGAGCAGTACATAATGCTTCTGTAAAAGTGAAACGGTAAAAGCGGTTTTATCTATATTATAATAGGTTTTCGAGCTGAAGAAAATTGCGTAGGTTTTATTCTAACGAACTTCTTTAGGAAAGTGTGGTAGACCTAGCCTATTTAATAACTATTATATGAATCTCAAATCATTACTAACTCCCCCAAGTTTGTAAAAATTTTCTGGAATCACAAACCTTCCGAGAAAGCTCACGGAAAAGCTCAGTGGCTAACACAGAAACTTCTCTTTCGTCGTTTGAACAGTCTTCCTCCTTTCCGTCGGAACGTTTCCTGTTCAGCATACATAGAGCTGTATCAGACAGTGTACCTCTCGGCTGAAAACGATCTTCATAATTTCAAGAAAATTGGTAAGAGCGCGCTATAAACACCATAAAAATGAATTCACCTTTAGAACATCATGAGTAAGTAGGTATGTTAGATACAACAAAGAAGTGATACGTACGTTTGGATCAGCGTCCATGGGCCTGGAAAGATAAAAATACAACTGCTATGGCTACTTAAGTAAGATTTCTCAAGCGTACATTTCAAAGAGGGACAGAGAGTGACCCTCTAGCATAGCAGGAAACCGATACATAACATCCACACCGGCAGCTAACAAATATTCCTTCATTTGAGGATCAGGATGACAGCAAATGAATGTGAAGAAGGTGGGACTCGCTCTCTCAGTGAGCTGGGGACTGGAAGGGAACAATAAAGAAAATTGATCTGAAAACCTAAAATGAAACTAACAGAGCAAAAAATAACCTGATCAGAAGGAACTTGGAAAAGGCTCTCAATGCTGCATTTCGAATTTCTTCTGGTATGCCAGGGCACCGAATAAAAAACACAACCAACGCCAGACATCGGCCAATAACTCCAGTTTTATGCAGCAGTCGCGTTTGGAACAATGCTTGGGTACGTGTGCGAATGAGTTCTTCGGTGGATGGACCTGAACAAATTTACAAGCAATTTTATCATGAGCTTATATTCTAGCACTGGTGGCACCCATCGGTCTTCATCGCCACTTGAGGAAAAAAATGCAAACTCACGATTAGAGTCGTCATCATCTTCATCATCTCCGGAAACTGACGGTTTGTCTGACCTCTCTGAATCAGCTTCAGACTCTAATGAATCACCATTATCTGATTTCATTTTTGCAATAGAAGCAATAGTTCTGGCAAACAGTCCTTCTCGATAGGCGAAATCCATTTCCACATCAGAATGAGGCTTATCGTAGTCGGCATATGCCTCGGTTGGTTCTTCCAGTTGCTTAAAAAGTGTTGAGAGGACGAATTTCAAGGTGCACCAAAAAACCCAACACATACCTCGGCTGCTGCTTCATCCAAAGCCATAGCACGTTTCAGCAATCTCGGGAAGTAGTTGTCAATATGGACCAAAACAAACTCGATGGCCTGAAAAACAAGTCTTTCTTTACTTTTGCTCCATAATCCTCCACAGATTAAGAGCAGAAAACCTACATCACCGAAAAACATCAAAACACGCTCTACTGTCCGTTGCCAAGCTATGTTGAAATAACCTCTGGAATTGGTAGCAACAAAACTGAGAAAAAAAAATGAGCGTCAAGTACCATACTGCAGAGTTAGAAAATTAGGAGTTAGAAAGACTTTTTTAAACGGGACTTTGTGACCTCGATTCTCTTTCACAACTTTTGAGGCTACTAGTGCAGCAAGAACACCAATCATGGGTAATCTCTGCTACAACGCGTGAACAAAGTGAACCAAACGCTCACTGATATAATCATTTATGAAAAATTCGTACTTCCGAGCTTTGACGAAGTCAGTACTGAGTTCTTCCGGTGGCTCTTCTTTATACAGGATGAGCAGTTGTGCAGCACGATGAGCGTACCACAGTGCCTGCAAAGTGAAATTAACTCAAAAACAATCAACGGATTCCTTTCCAGAATTTTTTTTTTTGAAATGAAAAAAAACAAAGCAATACCTTCCCGAAAACTCTTGAAACTGCATAGTCCACATCACTGGAAAGGGTAATAAGCGCCTTCATGCAATTTCGCATGCTTACATACCAGTACTTCGACTCCACAGTAGCGTCATCGGATAGAATCACTTAAAATTGTATTAAAAAATGAACATGTGACTCTCACAAAGCTAACCTCGGAACAAAAACTTCTCCATATCTGGAAATAATGAGTCAATTGCACGCAATCGATACAGATATGCTTCACTGTCCTCGTCAGGAACTCCCTAAAACGTATTCTCCTTCACTGTTGCCTCAACCTAGCTGAGATAAAATATGAATAAATTTATGGCCGTATAGGAATTTTTGAACGATTTCATATAATTGGGAAATAGAATCTTTTCATTTGAAAGTTAAATCTGATTATCATAAAAATCAACCTCTTTTGAAGGAATGAGGTAGGACATTGCATGAAGAGCTTCACTCGCAACAAGCACATCCATTGACCGCAAACATCTTTGAAAATCACGCAGGTATTCACGCATTGTCCTGGGATCGACCCTACAAGCAAAATTAATCCCACCATTGATCATTGAATGAACTATACTTCAGCTTGCAAACCTTGCAAACAAGGCTAGCACAACCATAGCTGGATACTTGCAGAAAGCTGGTTCCGCTTCGTTGATAATCTAAACATAAATGATCAAGTGAGGAAGTAAAGCGGGGAAATATCGATCGAACCTTGATAAAATGCAAAATTAGTCCGGGAGGGATTTTATTTTGGCAGAACATATGGTAAAGAAGTTCAGTGATTGCATGGCAGTCTCGCTGTAAATAACGATATCTTTACCCAATTATAAAGTATATTCTTTTCTGATCACGTAATGTACATACTGACTTATTTTTTCCTCAGAGTATGTAGGATTGCAATACATGTCAATGTAGGAGCAGTACACTAGACTTTCGTGTCATAGTAGTACTTCTCCCACACTATTTTTTTACTTACGATATACCTGTTGGCATTTTTCTCTTTGATTTAATTTTCACACATTTTTTCCAGTAAACTGCTCAAGGATTGATTTTACTACAACATTTTCTGCAAGAAAAAANTTTAATTTTCACACATTTTTTCCAGTAAACTGCTCAAGGATTGATTTTACTACAACATTTTCTGCAAGAAAAAAACGTACTTTGTCTTTCTTTATCAGTCTTGTTATTAAAGCATTAGCTGTTTCCACAATGTCGATTTCACCTTTGCTGAATAATTACACATCATTGAACGACAAAGTGAAAAAAGCTGCTAAAGCAAAAAAAGAAGCAACCTATTCCTGTCCTTTCTCTTTATGAATAGCAACATGACAGTGCTAAGAACTTCAGCGGACAGCGTTGGATTCCCCAAGTTGTAGAAGTCGTACAATGCGCACGCCGCATTTCTGGAACGAATTTCGGATCGGTGTAAACGGTATACCCAAATAAAACAGAAGACATCCTTTTTGGTGCCATATCCTTTTCATTTCGTACAGTGAATTATAGAATAGAAGATGTGTGCAGAAGAGGAAGTTCAAGGACCAAAGGGCTATTCGCCATTTCAGAACGGTGGCAAAAAATATACACAGAAGTCTGTTCAATCTGTGACGCCCGCTCTCTTCCTGCTCAGCTATNGAACGGTGGCAAAAAATATACACAGAAGTCTGTTCAATCTGTGACGCCCGCTCTCTTCCTGCTCAGCTATTGAAATAATGTGGAGTGTGGTTGGAGGAAGAGAAACATGGGACCACTAAAACGTTGGCATGGAGGTAAAAATGAAGGCGATGAAGGGATGAGCACTTTCAATTTACAAGTCTGAGTAGTTGCGGAAGCGTCTGGTCTTGATACTTGTTTCTTGATTTTTACCAAATATTAACCCCCCATTGAGCAAAAATAATACCTTATTCCAAATCTTTCACAGGTAGCACAGAATGTGACTGCATAGCTCACATCCGTGAATCCGTTCTGTTTTAGGGAGTCAGCAAGGACTGGAAAAACGAGCGCCATCTGCTCGGCAAACACCATCTTTTCCTAAAAATATTCATCGCCCCAATTAATACGAAAAACATACACCAAGAAATACAAAAAAAGCAAACCCGTAGAATTCCATCAATTTCTATTGATAAAAATTATATAGAACAACATAAACCTCATGCAAGAGTTGAACTGACCTGAGTAACTCTGAGCGCATGCTCAACAAGATCCATATTTTCTTCATATGCAACCTCCATTTCTTGCAGTAGCTGTTCTCCAAAAGAGTCACCGATACGGCTGATATGTATAGACACATAAAATCTTTCAAATTCACGGACTAACGCATCGATCAAATCGTTCAACGGTAGATTACTGCAAAGCACCAATCAGAAAAAAGGATTAATCCCAATATGAGTGTTCATATGACTCGTAGTAAACTCACAGATCAATATCCTTAAAACGTCCCAGGTAGAGAAGCTTCACAAGCACACAAAGAGAATCCCTCATCGATACCTCAATCATGTCCACCAAAAGTGCAATAAGGCTGCAAATATGAGTGCAGATGAACCCAGATCAAGCAATTCACTAATAATCAACGAATACCTTTCAAATGGTTCATTTTCAATGCCCTCGCTATCGTTCTCATATGCTTTGCTTTCTATTATGGATTTCAGTGTTGCCCTTATTTTAGGCTCAAGAGATTTGAAGCGATCCATTACTACAAAGAAGCCAGGACGATCTGAAACCTGAGATTTTTGGCAAAAAAGCTGCTAGTCGGAGCCGTAGAAAGCACTCACCAGGATCAATAAGCTTGATACGCTCTTTGTGTGCATTAAGTTTCTCACAGGTTAAACTTAATCTCTCGAAGTCCAGCTAAAAGTTCATTTCTTTTTACTCCAATGAATCATAACCGAAAAACGTCGAGATCCTGTGAATCCATTGCAACCGAAATAACAAGTGGCTCACACTTTTCCCGTAGGGGTTCAGAAGCAGATACAGCACGAGGAACTGCATCGCCACCTTGCGAGTATTTGCTGATTTATCATGAAGCCGTTCAGCTAAACTACTTTTATACTACCATCACGACTTAGTGGATGAACTGCATAGCCTTACCAACAGCATAGACAAGCCCTTTCTTGAGGGAATCGAAGGGAACTCTTCGATTATTTGCAATGACCACCCAACAGTTCAAAGCTTGTGTTCGCACTTGGAGGTTGGAGTCAGCAAGATGAGCCTACAATTTTGAAAAACTCAAGTTGGATTGCCTATAGAGCTTTCTTTTAAGGCCAAAGTTTGTACCTGCAGCTGGTCAGCCATTATATCACGAACTTTGCGTGCATCACGACCTGGCCGCAAATAGCGAGGTTTCATGTCTGGGCCACAGATGACATCACAAAAAGCTCCAAGGATAGCACTACGCATTGTTGGCGGCTGCAAAGTTGGCAAGTGATAAAGATAAAGAGACAATCCATGAAGCAATAAGGAGAATTGTAGCTTACATCGTATTCGAGGAATGGTAAGACACTACGAATGTTCTCAAAAAACGTTAGCGGAGCACATTGAGCAATTTTCTGAATCAACAAGGCAAGAGGTTTCGGGACTGACTGCGCTGAAGTTTCGCGAGTACGTAGCATTCCCACAAAGTAGAGCATGTGAGACATCATCTGATCCATATCGCCTGAAATATCTCCGCTGAAGTTAAAAGAAATATTCAATTCGGTAATGAAAGTAATCAATCACAATGATGGCTGACCGTCGATCGAAAGCTTTTTGATAGGATCAACAAAAGGATAGTCCGTAACGCGAGGATCATTGAGATATTCGAAATGTATGCTCGCTTTGACTATAATCCGAGCAACTTCTGTAAAAGGTGGTTGATATGCATGGCGAAAACTGGAAAGGACACAAACATGAGACGTTTAATGCTCTGTATTAACAGCCAATCACAAATTGTTGGCCTTGATTAGGTAACTATGATAACTTTCGCAAAAGCATACCACTTGCGAGCTTGTAGTCTACGCATATCGGACGCAGATGTTCGAATAACTGCCGGAGTTCTGCGCTAGAGCTCGATTTCGCAAAACGTGGATGTGCCACAAACTTGATTATTATGGAAGCTAGAGCTCTAAAAATTACAATATTTAGACTTTTTTCTATGAAAAATATATGTATAGAAATATTAAAATTCTAGCATGCAACACGTGTCGATTTCGGTCGCACCTGAGTAACTGTATATTTGCATCCACAGGTCGCCAAAGATATTTGATCGCATTTTCTACTGATTCACCGTTGCCACGTGGTATATTTATACAGCATATAAAGCCGATAATATCAATAATCTAAACTAATGACCCATTAAAATAAAGGTATAGAAAAAAGTAATCAGTATACACCTGAGGGCGCAGTTCCTTCCATACAACTAGGTCGCTGTTGAATGTATCCCCTTCTTCACCGAATTCAATTTCATTTCCTTCTGTTTCTACACCCAAATCACGATACGCGCTATAAAAAAATTATACACTATTGTAAAGTGTGCTATTGTTGTGAAACATTGCAAGCATTCGGATTGTCGGAGTAACTAAGAATCTTCAAAAAATTAAGAAGCGGAACTAAGACACAGAACATAAGCTCAACTTATAACGTTCTAGCCCTGTCTGATGGCGGGTAATGGCCAAATCCGTATTAAGCATAAAATCTTGAAACGATAAAACAAAGAGTTTCGGGCTCACCGACAAAATTAACAAATTTCGAACTAAAAATGTACCGTTTTATTACAGCCCCTTCCAAATGAAACGTAAGTCTCTGGATGAGATAGATGAGCATTTGTAGAACTTCTACGCGATCTGCGCACACTTCTGCCAACTGAAATACCTTGAATTTAACAGGAGTTCAACTTCCTCGAAAGAGAGGGCTCCTATGTGAATGGGAATAAGGCTTCATCATGACAGAAAAAATGAAGGAAAAAAAAGGACGTCTCACATTTTTTGGTAGAACTTCTCCGGCGCTCACAGCGTGACAGAGGGCATTTACCAAATCGGGCTTGAACGCATTAAATGCTGAAATGTAGTAGTGTTTGAGTTTTTCATTTATTCAAATGAATGATAAAACATGGAACAAAAGACATAAAAATAAGAGAGCATCACACACCTTTGATTAACGTCTGAATCAGATCCAACCAAATATTCCACTTTCTTATTGTAGACTCGATTCTAGAACAAGTTCATTGAAACATAAAATAAAAAACATGGTTATTGGAAGACGTACCTGCAGATATTAAAGAGATCGTCAAAATAGGTGTAGATTGCACCGTAGTCGTCATCGTCAACAGCGCTTTCGAAATCTAAGCTAGTGTTCAATTACCCTCATCATATGTTGTACTTAAAAGATCCGAGTGAGTTTGGCTCTCTCCGATCAGTTACAGAATGCTAACAATTCAATCAACAATTAAAACGTTGACGTTTCATGGTGAAAAAAAGAGGATGGAGAGGGAAGATGGTTGGAACAAGAATAAAATGCTGCAATGAAAGTCACAAAGATCCCAAAGTAATGTTACAGAAAAACAATGCGACAAGATCATCGTTAAGTGCGTCCTTCAATAAAATACTTTCCCAAGATGTCGTCTCACTGTGTGAGGAGACTCTCCAGCTCAACCCCAACCTCTAAGTAATACGGGATTTGAGCGGAACTAAGACTTTGAACAAAGAAGAGGGTGAAACATCGGTTTAGATATACTACTGTTTTACTGATTCTAGTGTCTTACAAACGTCTAAATATGTAAATAGTTATAAAAGCCGCCAAAACTTAATCACAAAGAGCAACAAGAATAATGTCCCAAATATCTATCTATGACAATATTTATCGACTGGCTTACTCCGTATGACTTTCATTGCCGTCTCCAGTGTGATCGAGTCCTTAGACACCATGAACGCGTTAAGCGAATTCGTTAACAAATCTTCATCTCTTTCTGGGATTTCGAATCTGAATATAAATTTCGTTCTTTGTGATTGATATGCATATAAAAAGATAGAGCTATGCCTACCTTGCCGCTCCAATTCCGCCTGCATCAGATTCCTGTTCTTCTGCGTCTGAATCTTCACCTGAATCTGTCTTATTTGCATGAGATCGTTCAGATTCTTGTCTCCTCGTTATGTGGCCAAGTTTTGCCCTAACTGCTTCCGTCGGTCGACCGCTTTGTTCAGAAAAATCCGAATCCTCACATGATTCAGATGGCCGCGACATTTACAGCAAGAACTTAACAGAAAGTGAATTAAACTGGAAAAAGAACATAAAAACAAATATAAGCGAAGTAATATCACATTGCATTACATAAGGTTAAAAGTTTCCTTAAATCCCCATTGTCATAAGTGAGAACGCACATCAAAAAAATTAGAGGTCCCCGGGTAAGAAAAGATCGGGAGACGTGCATTACGTGCGTCCAAGGACGGGCGCGGCGAAGTTCGTGACGATTTGTACGATTCTGATGCCAATTTTCGAGGCACAAACTCGAAGTAAAGTAGTTTCGTAGGGTGAAATGACCCTTACAATCGACTCTACTCCAAATTTGGGCCCCAATGATAGGCGCCAAAGTCGTTCAAATCGTTACGAACTTCGCCGCGCGCATCCTCGGACGCACATATCAGGAAAGATCGGGTGTGGGATCCGAAACCCAATGATCACATTCAAGTTCCAGCTTTCCCACCTACTATTTGTTTTCTCGACTTCACACTGCTTTCCTTGCCTTAACCTACCTAAAAGGTATTTGCGATTTTACCGTAAGAAGACGTGACCACAATAGTCATTCCCAATTTTCTTACTAATTAAACTGATTAAACCTTACTCTTATTAATCGACCCCCTTGCGACATCCGAGTTTGATTTCAAACGCATTTCTTAGGAAAGAACCTGAACTACCACGAAGAGAGAAAAGCGGGTACAACCAAAAATGGAAACGTCTACGAACCCGCGCTCACACTTACTCTAGCTCTCTGCATATACGGTTAGGCACCAGACGACAGAGTCTGAGCCGCAGTTTTTGATAGAGCGGGCCTATTGTAAGGGATTAAATGTAATATGTAATATGCTTGTATCTAGTTGTTTAGTCTTTGGGAGGGTTCTGCAATTCATAGATAAATGTAAAACCAAGCAAACTCTCAATATAACTTTCAATGCATTACCCTCGGCTCAGGTATTCGCCTTTGAATAGAGAAGTGAAGGCTGGTATGTACCAGGGAAAGCTTCCTGCTTCTCCTATTTTTGTGGGTTTGAAGGGTGGGACCTCACGAGAAAAGAGCCGGGATGAGGAGGTAGGTTTCCTGAAGGCCATCGAGGAGTAATGGAATGATTGTGTTAATAACTTATGGTATTCAATGTACTTCTTCCAACAGTAAGTAAACCCGGAAAAAGATGCCCGGAAAAAATGGCGGGATCAGCATTCTCCAGGTCTCGAGGCAGACCTACACTGCATGGGGCCAAGAGAGGAGCAAGAAATCTCGTGAAGTAACTAAGTAACGTAAGTAAGTAAGGAAATCCCGAAAGATGTTACGCTCGGTACATGATCTTGGTGGTGAAGTGGAGTTGGTTTGATACATTTTTTTTGTTTTAGTATCTTCTTGTCAGTGATTTTCAGGAGGTCGCCGGATTGAACATAAAACTATGGAAAGCTCGATTGTTCAGCATCTATGACTAAGTCGACCAGAACGAACGTTTAAACAGGTACCTTCAGGTATGTTCACATACAGTACGCCAGGTAGCAGACCGATGGAATGGACACACAAGAAAACTTCTCCAGCAAAATTGAAATCCTACTTTACGAATTCGCTAAGTGTGTCTGTTTGTTTGTCGGTGTGTGTGCGTGTCTGTGTGTATCTGTGTGTCGGTGTGTGTGTTTGACCGGAAACTCATAACTCCTCTTCCTATGGACCTAGAGCGATGAAATTTGGTATGTGTACAGGTGACAAGGTGGGAACTCATGGCAGGTAGCAAAGCAGACCGCGCCCACAGGGGCGCGGCGTGCACGATAGAAATTTTGGACCGCAAATTCATGACTTCTGTTCTAGTGGACTTTGAGTTGGTAGGGGTACAAGCGAAGACGGGAACACTCATGGCAGGAAGCAGGACCAGACCCTCCGCCCACAGGGGATGGGGTTTGCGCAGAGTAAATGTTTGGGCGAAATTTCGTAACTCTGTTCCAGTGGACCTCGAGCGTTCAAATTCAGTAGGATTACACTTTCGTATTATCAGTGGAACCTCGTCATTTTAATAAGTGATGTTGGATATGATGGGATCGTAGGTACTCGGTGACAGGAACAAATAATAAATGCTAAGAGAAAATAAATGACCGAAGAGAGCGAGAGCCACTTACCGTTCAAAATCCTAACGTCTTCGGTATTTACGATGTAACTTTAAAGGCACAGTTCACGATAATTTTGAGCTATCCGGTTTCTGACCAAAAATTTTAGGTACGGCATACAGTAGTACAATGGAAAAGCAGAAACCGCGAAAAACGATGAATAAACAGAAATACGAAACTTTAAAAAAGAAGAAAAAGGGAGGCTGGACGAGTTTCACGGCGAAAAACGGCGGTTAAGGGAATTTTCGGGCGAGTAGACGAATGCGACGTAATGTCTGCAATTGCACACAACACGCTCAAACGGCTGATTTTGGCTTCTTCGTTAATATTATTTATTCTACCGATGATATTAAGTTGAGTTATTGTGCAGATTAAGCTGAGTTATTGTGCAGAATCGATTCTCTTAGTACAGAATAGAGTAGAATATTAGTCGAACAGTAGGAATGCAGCCGAATACTATCATCAGTAGGAGGCGGTCTATTAGCTTATTGATTTTTCACTAATGTTGCTCCAATGCGAAAGTGGTGAACGACAATTAGATTTCGTAGTCAGCCTAGCGAGGGGCGGAGGCTGACCGTGCTTCACTCTCCGGCCCCCTATTGTGCCCTATCCAGAACGTTTTTCGACTTCATTCCGGCACATATGTATCAGAGGTGCCCCGAATTCATGTGCAAATCTCCGAAATCATTTTTATCTTTAACCGTGCCTTTGACTGTTCAGTATGTGTTCTTCGATAAGCTGGGATGGTAGAGTAAGGTGACAAGAGTGAGTGGTAATTGCAGTAATAGTGACCCATTAGCGGCAGTGCGAAAAGCAGATGAGGATTTTGCTCATTTCTTGCTATTAGATTACGACCGCTACCCACCAAGGTTTGTGACCCAATGAAGGATCCACATTGTTCGATATCATTTGCGACCAGTTATCTGGAACTCATAACTAATGATATCCCTGTAAAGAAAAAAGTCCGTCAATAACATCTGATAATGGTGGGTTTTGGGGCACACCAAACGTTTGTGAGTCAAAGGAGGGAACCGACTGGTATTAATATAACTACTTATACATATTCACTTTAGCAAGTATACAGTGTACACTATTAGTTGTAAGTAGGAAGAGTATCTGGCAACCTCATTTCTGATTCATACTAACAGGATTGCCTTTGAAGTTTGAGCTATAAGACTACTATCATTCGAATCGTCGCGTACGAAGATTTGTAATTACTTGTTCTTTCGGGAACCTTGAAGAGCTCTCGCCTTTTTTATTCGAGGAAAATCTTTGTAACAAAAGTTTACAGCAACCCAAGGTAGGTGGGACTTCGGTACGGAGATACCGGCGCGAATTTGGCAGTTCCATCCCAACTGCGTGAGGCAGCTTTTTGGTACTCTTCTCTATGGTGGAATGAGCAAGTTTAGATCAAATCGCACGTCCGTTTGAACGGAAACGTAAACAAAGCTCCTATACATCTCAACCCAGTTATGGGGCAGATTTGAAGCTTGTCAGTTCAAGACCACAGAAGAAGAGTCGGGGTAGCCACAATGTCTACTTTATCTCTGAACCGGATTGGCGCTTCAATGTGTCATCGATCTCATAAATGGCGATCTCGCGATCGAACGAGTACATAATATGAGAGGTAATAAAGAAAGAGTCTCGTCCGAGTGCTCAACACAAAGTGGCAAAGCTGGATTTCGCACTCAAAAACATGGCGTCTCGGTGAGACAAGGTACATTTTTTCTGAGAGTTAAGTATGGTCGAAACATCAGTTTCTGCAATTTTCCATTTGGGTCATCTTCAGTGATGGAGTTCAATATGAAGGGCCATCAGCGCAGCAGTCTGGATGAGCTAGAGGTAGCGGTCCTCGCTGTTCGAGAATTAAACAACGCGATAATCAGAGGGAACATTTGAACTCAAGAACTCTGAAGCGATCATCGATCGTTGGTTTTAATCATGTTCCTTCATTTCGTATGTCGTCCTCATACTTTGTTGGAAAGATTTTTCGTCAAAAAAATTTCAGAGTTTTTGAGGGAAATAATATTTTTATTAATATTAATATTCGCCCGAATACTTATATACAGGGTGGCGGCAAATCACACTGCGCACAACTTTGAGTGTGATCACGTGACTACTTTGAGCACCAACGTCAGCTTCAACGCATCAGTGCTTTCTTCACATCTTCGATAACGTGCCTGTGAAGCAAAAGTTGTTCTCAAGAACATGGTGCATGTTTGCACAAGATGCGAGGAGATTGCACTCCTAGCCAGCGACGGGATAGAGAACACTGCAATTTCGTCGAAGCTCAGAATTCCTAACACAAGGATGATTAGCAGTATTATAAAAAGGAGGATTGAAAGTAAGGATGACCGGAGCATGAACAAAATGGCGGAACAGCTCGAGATCCCCAGAAAATTCGTTCGAATGATTATGAAAAATGAAATTGGGCTTCGAAATTTCCGCCTATCGAATGGACTCTTTCTCATTGAAAAAGCAAAGCAAAGTCGATAAGAAAAATGCAGGATACTGCGGGAGTTTTTCAAGGTGCGCCAAAATGAGGATGTTCTTGGTCTGACGAAAGTGGCTAAAAATCCTCAGAGTTGCGGTAACTCCTTGGTCCAGCTCTCAAAATCACCCGGAAGTGGAAAATTACCACAAGAAGTTTGATCCCCAAGTGTTTAATGGTTTGGGGTGGTATCAGTGCGTCAAACAAAACTCCGTGGATTATCATGAACAAAAATGTGGAAATTGATGCGAAGTTCTTCCAAAAATAAATTCTTTAAGAAGTTGTGCTATCCTGGGAGCGAAATCATCCCAGTTTCATCTTCCAGCAGGACTGGGATAGGCCCATGCAGCGAGATCCACCTTTCACTTCCTCAATACCGAAATTGGCTCCTTTCTAACGTAGGATTTTGGCTTCCTAATAGCCCAGATTTGAATCCTTGGCTTGCTCTCTGGGATTATATGGAAGAGGAACTAAGGACTTGAAAAGTGAAAAGTTTGGTGGTTTCGAAAGGAAAGGAAGTGTGCAAAATCTGGGACAGTTTAGACATCAACTACCTTCGGCGCATCGTCGACTCGGTGAAAAGGCGAGTCGAAGCCTGTACCAAGGCAAAGGGCAGGCACTCGAAATCTTGTTGTACATACTATGTAATGTCGTTCTTTGTTGCTTAGACTATACATTTGTCTTTCCATGTCGGCATAGGAATAAGAAAGTTTAAGCGTTTTCATGGCTCACATAATTTTTCGTCACGCTGTGGTAGAAGACTTATAGCTTGCATCGACAAGCCCATTGATTTGACGTAATCAGGTACTCACATTCTTTTTTCAAGCAATGTTATATTATATTGGTTGGCGAAGTTGAAATTTCCCTCCTTTTCGGGTCTTAGTTTCTGTGCTCATTGAGCGTCATCGAGCACTACTAAGGAATCGATCTACCGTATCTACTCTACCGCGCCTTTTGATCTACGATATGAATCTACGAAGTCGACGCGCAGGAAACCCATCTACGATATGCACTCTTTTGTACTGGACCCAAACCTTATTTTCTTGAAGGTTCATTCAATCACCCTGCACTCACCGCGTGCGACCCCCTCCCTATTTAGTTCTTTTCGCTGTATCGTTCTGCTTCCGGCGCAAGACGTAATAGTTCATTCATTATTTCTGTTCTGTTTCTGTTTCTGGCGTGAGCCACATTTTACTGTAATAGTTCACTCATAGTTTCTGTTTTGGCGGAAGCCCCGCACCATACTACTCGTTTGTCCTCTCTGGCACCACGCCGCAAAATTGTGTTCGTATAATTATTAATTAAATAAAATGAAATATTTCCAACTTTTTTTATTTTATATTTTTAAAATACTAAAAATTATCCATGAACCCATAAACCTATTTATAAAATAAATTATTCGTGAAGATCTTGAATGATAAAATTCCCCGGCTACATAAAACATTAAAGTTGATGTATTTATTCATTTTTTAATTCCTCACCACACCCCACCCCCCTCTCAATGAATTTTTCCTAATGATCCTATTATTATATTATATTTTTTAAAAGTGAAAAAATTGAATATCAGTTCGGCGAACTGTTGTGCAGAATTTTTCCTACATTAATTCTATTAATGCAGATATTACCTTCTTTAAGTTTGTTGTAAACATAAAAAAATCAATGACAACGGCAAAAATTTTAATCAAACATTCTTGAAATTACTGAGAACACAAAATAAAAAATATTATACTGCCAATTAACCCCACAAACTTAAAATAATTACAAACAATTTATTATCAGGGTCAAAACTTATTGCCCACAACACAGATTAGATTTAAATAATGTTATTTTATTCCTTTTTTAACATAAAGCTTTATTTAATTTTACCTAATAACCTTTGATTTTTCTTAAGAAAATAGAATCAAAATTTTATGAAAGCAAATAATATATTTTGTAACTTAAATTAAGATCCTCCGGCACTACGCCGCAGAATTATGTTCACTGTTTGCTTTCTGCCTTCGACGCAAGTCACGATATTACCTTGACTGTTTCTGTTCTTGGCGTAAGCCGCCTTGATTGTTTCTACCTCGGCGCAAGCCCACAATTTTATTGCTTATTCGTGTTTCTTGTGGTACCACGCCCATTTGCTTGTTACACGTTTCAAATGTCAGTTTCGTTTTTTAGGATCACAGTTTCATTGTACTCATTTTGTTACGGTTCAAAATCTCTCCCCGAAGCTCTTTGAAGTCATAATACATATTCGCATTCATTTCGCCATTTTTTGATAGAGTTAGATAAAGGTTAGTTACTCAAGTTTGACATTGTGATTTCTGTGACTGTTGGAAACGGCCCTACCTCCTCGACAGTCAAACTTGCTGGTATTCACTACCGTGCTGACTGAGTATTTAGAGTAGAAGTCCCGCGTGGCGGTTATAACCTTACTAACTACTTACTCCTGCCAGACAAGAAAGGACAAGCCACATCCCGAAGGCCACGTGGGTTACAACGCCTTATTCCTTCTCCGGCACAGTTTCTCGGCTGAAATGCAGCTTATCACAACGGGCAAGCACTCCTTCGAAGGAGCATCTTCGAGTACATATTATGAAAACGTAGTACCTGCTGAACGTATTTCGAACCGAAAGTTTTGCTGGAAGATGGCTGAACAAAAAGTCTGTGCGTCTGCAATTGGTGTAATTTACGGCAAGGAAACATAGTAGCAAAAATGTAGTAACATTCTTATTTCGCATAAATTTGCATTGTCACGGTTTTTCTTCATTCAGGGTTATGATGCAGCTTTTACAACTTAACGTATTTCGTTGTATCCCTTTTCAATACATGAGCTTGTTTTGTACATACAATGAATACAATTCCAGCACCAGAATATTATGGTGGTGGAAGCGCCTTTTTTCCTAAAACTGGAGGATCGACTGGGCTATTCTTCGGAGCCCATCGGAGGTGGACAGTATGACTCGCGCCCGATGGTGCGTGACCTGGGTGCTGGAGCAGGCGATAGGAGTAGAAGGGTTTATTAAGAGACGAACATTAGTACAGGCGAAGAGTGGAAGAGGAGCGGTAAGGTAGAGCGGTGGTTTGTCGTCCGGTCATCGAAGATCCGAAGATCGATCTTTGAGGAGTCTGGCACTACTTATATATAATGATTTCCCGCCACCTCGGACTTTGTCATTTTAACGGTGCTCTAGTCCTTTTCAGAATACAAGAATGCGTTGCGCTGCGTTGTTTGAGATATGTATGTAGCTTGAAGTAAAGTTAGCCGGCCAAGTGCAGCATTTGTCAGCGACACATTTGTTTCAGGAACTACGGGATGCAAGGTACACGGTATTATGGTAGAACAGTAAATTACCCTCTGTGAAGCCAATGTCGACATGCCATTTTATTGCTGTGAAAGAAATCAGAACAGAGCTCGTAAGGGCCAGTTCAAAGTTCATAATATAGGCAGGCGCCATTTGGTTGTTTGTCTAAAATTAGGATGGCTTACTGTGTCACCAATGTTCTCCCTTTATCATGGCAACAGACCTGCAAACTGATTTCCGGACTTCTGAAAAATGTCTGGCGCGGTGAATTGAGTGTCTTATGCTTGCACGAGAATCAAAGGTCTAGTTTACTTTTACATTCTCGTCACTGAGGTTGGTGTTAAAAGTAGTAGCTACCCAGTCTTCAGGGTATCATTACGAAGGAAAAGTTGCTTTCAAAATATTTCAAGGAAGGATGTTTGATAGTCGTGCCTGAATACATAAGCTTTTCGATATAGACGCTTTTTTATACCCCATAAAAGAAACGCTAGCGGATCCTGCGACGGCGAGGGATTAGGGAAAAAGAGAAAGAAGAAAACGGAAACGGGTACTTTTTAGTTCTTTTTCATTCATTCTAGAAAAGAGTAAAGTAAAGGGAAAGGTGGAGTTGAGGTGTAGCGTTTGAAAGGCTCTGATTCCTATTCTTGAGTGCAACACAGGGGCATAACAGCAGTAACCATGCTGGAAGTTCCTTGACGAGGCAACCTGACGTTGACATATCCGGCTCCCTTTCCATTTGCGAAATATAATTATAATATACAATTAGAAATAATATATACTTAGCAGTAGTCCTCTTTTCTGTGGAATCAAATTGGACCAAAACGTTTCGATAGGATCTGTTCCTCGATAACGTGGTTAAACATTGGTACTGAAATTTGTCCGATAGTTGCAGGAGAGTCGCTGTTCAGCAGTGATGATTAGAAGCGATTTTTCTAGTCTAAAAAGTACTTTATCAGCGTTGCACTATTATCTCGCCACTCTTTGACGTTCATTTTGTGGGCATTTGCAGTCTCAGCTATTCATCTCTCCGGACCTCCATTTCAATGACATAGCCGTTTTCTAGGCGACGAGTTGGTCAAATATCACCATCTGCTAGTTATGAAAGTAGATACGTGATGTTCGACCGACTCGAGCCAAATACCCTTTGATTCGTCGTCTTCTGCTTCAGAATACAATCGATTCCGACATTTTCAATGGCATCATCTGTGGTCAGGTGAGCACGGTAAGATCAAGAGCTCAGTGCTACTGTAGTTCAATCAATGGCTGTATGTTAGTGAGGAAATGAACTGATGGAACTGATGAAACTAGATGAAAGATGAATGAAAGGTTTCCCGTGTGATAATTACGTGATGCCTTCAAACTTGACTTTTGGTTCCCATTGCTTTTAGGCTGTGAGGGAAGTATCGGCCAAAAATTTTTTATTAGCCCAGATTTTTCGGGAATTTAATGTCATAGAAGGGCCATACTCCCTTCTTTATGTATAGGATAGATATCATAATACCGCAATCGGTAGACCAGATTAAGCTTCATTTTCGGCCTATGTATGTTTCAGGCTGTGATACATTGGAACAAGGTGTGCATAGATTCATGTAAAAGGGGCTTTAAGGCCCTTTTACAATTCAGGAAATTTCCAACGGATTTTAGCAGCGAAGCCGCCGGAGTCGAACTCGTAAAGGAGTACTAGTGCGAGAGCAGATTCCTTCACACTTCCTAATACACATAACACCACGCTCTTCTTCTTCTTAGCTGTTCTAGAGTCACTGAAATGATCTAAGAAAGTATTCTCCTACAAGTTAATCAAATGAATGTTGAATTAGCCATCATACCGAGGACCGTAGACCACCGTCTACTGCTCCTATGGATTACGCTTCTCCTAGGGTGATCATTGTTTTCAGTGAGCATTGTGATGCACGGATATTGCCTCTTCAAATATCGATAGTAAACTTCTTTTGATGCTCATCACTGTAGCTCTTTTTCGGACTAACATAACCGTCCCCTGGCTGTCCTCATATATTGGCAGGCGTTTTTGGATCTTCCAAACTCGGCAACACTCGAAAAAGGCTTCACATCTTTGAAACTGTTACAAGGATACAAACACGTTTTATTACTTAATAAAAAAGGGAAGAAACCCAAACAAACAAATATAACAATAAGATCAAACAAATAAAAGAAGTTACGTAGATTTTCTTCTCAAAGACACAGTTCACGATGATTTCGAGGTACCTCTTTTCATTCAAAAAGCGGAAGTATAGGTAGGGAATAGTTAATCGGTAGTGAAGAAAGCGAGAAAATTCGGAAAAAATAAGGCTCCTCAAAGGTTAGGAAAATAAAGTTTGGACGAGATATCATGACGGAAATAACGCAGAAGGGATATCCGAGCGAGATTTCAGTTACTGCAATCTCGCAAAGAGCTGACCACATCAAGCCAGTGCCTAAAGAACTGCCTTCACTGTCGCTATGGGTCATGACAATTTGCTTGAGCCTCCTAACTGGGTTCCCTTGTGAGTGGTGCAGCCTCTCCAATGTCGATGAAACTCGTCCGAGGATACACACGATACAATCTTTGTGCCTTCATAACGCACCAACTAAGCCGTTTTCCGATGTGATAGCGCCAGTTATGGTATACGGGGGTGCCTTTCATAATCAATTCGTCCTATGGGAGAATCCCAGGAACTATTTTATCGTGAACTGTGCCTTGAAATCTACGTAACTCTGATTCGCTCAACCGGAAACCCAATTCTCATTCGTTTTTAGCTTTATCACGTGACTCAGGGATTGACTCCTTGGAACGCTCCGCACTGAGTTCCAAGTTTACTCGGTTCGGCGTTTCTGGGATAGATTCCGAAGGTTTTCGACTCGACGCGGATTCTCTGGGCGTCCCTCTCTCCGATTGAGGTGGTTGTGGCTGAAACAGATTCAATTCTTCCTTATAAGGTTCTTATAAAATTATAATGTACGCTCCAGTTACAATTGCTCTCACCAATCTTTGGAGAAGATTTCTTGTTGATTACATGGCGAACAAGTGAATGACGACACGCTGGCCTGGGGAGTCGCCCACATAACCACCGTCGCTGCCATCAGTGTAGCATTCGACGTTATCACGGTTCAAGGTTCAAGGGATGAACTCATATCGTTCCATTCACGTCATAGGAAAAAGAGGTGGTGGACGGAGTTTACAAGGTAGCTCATACTGGTATAAAGACAGCGAGCCTTCGAAATGGTACAGAAATCCACTGATTGTGAAGAAAGTATGGTCATTCTTCATTGTGCCCCATACGACATGGAACCCTGCATCTCCCTCATCCGAGCTGTTTCCTTTCTTGATGGACCAAAACGACGCTATTTCTTATGCCTAATTTCTGATAATCTTGGCTTTTACCGGTTTTAGTTGAGTGTCGTTCACTCTGACTTCTTCACTGACATAGTTTTTAATGGTGATAAGGTGTCCTTGCATGACAGCCCACTTACAGACCGACATATCGTATGTGCAGCAAGTAAATGATCCATTCAAGGGGGAAGAGAAGAAGGGTTTATGAGGCGTCTTCGCCTGTGCTTCAGCAGTAGTACGTCATCGTCCGCACAAAGCTCAAAGTTATTTTGCGATTGAGACGATTGTACACAGTCTTCCAAGGTTGGCGAGTTATGGACAAATCTTCGGCCTCTAACGAGATGTGTCATTAAAAAAAGTACGAAAGGATTCTCTTGAATCAGTACCAATTGCAATATCGCATTCAAGAGTGAGTGGAGATGGCATCTCGTCGGCAATAGGATGCCTCGAAGATTAGGAAGCAGGTAGCTGATTGATTCTTATGGACAAAATGGTATGAATTTACTAAAGAGCAGAACTGATACCACTTCGTTTTGTGGGGTACTCCTTAGTCCCTAGCCTTCAAAAAGGGAACCGAAAGAAGACGGAACATCGCCGAGCTGGAATATCAGCCAGCTTAGTAGAAATTCCACTAGGTCTATTAGAAAAGGTCGATCAATTATGTCGTCGTTATGGAAGTAAGAATTTCTTCGCTCCGGTGTAGATGGAGGCACTGGGTAGAAATCGTACCGTCCATGCAGACCAAAGCGCCGCTTTGTGAGTTACTACATTTTATTTATACAACATGAAAGTTTCCAGGCTCAGACGAAAATATCAGGAAGATGCCAAAGCTTGGGGAGTGCTAATCGGGACTGAACTTTGTCCTTTAGTCCCAAGTTTTTTGCAATGGTGAGGGACAAACAATAATAATAATACAACTGTCGTCGTCTGTGGCCCCGTACATTTACGTTCTCGTGTCGCTAGAATGCATAGTTGGCCTATCAACGAACTGTGGGGTCCAGCCAAAGTACAATCTACTGTTTTTATCGTTCCAGACGAAAATGGTTCTAACTGACCTAACCCCGGATGTATGAAAAGCTCGATTGGCTTGGGCAGGAATCGGTACGTCATTTGATCCCCGGACCATATTTGTGGTAGCGGCGCCACCCGGCACCATCCCACGCGTCTGAAATTTTCACGAGTTGACTATGTGACCAGGTCGTGCCATCGTGCAGCGTCCTACCTCCTATTGACAAAATGATGAACACTTAACCTAATGAACCAACTTGGTCGTCTGTTCGAATAAAGTTTCAAAAAAGCGTTCCCTTTTCGATTACCTGTACAGCAAGTTTTGGCAGTGGCATGAAGATGTTGAAGTAAAGCGGAAGAAGGATATAGTTAAGCACATAGTAATAGCTGAAAGTTGATGGTTAACAAAGGTAAGTAGTCCCTACAACCTGCTTTCAATTAAAGAAACGCGATATCAGCTTGTCCTATGGGGATAGATTCCAAAATCTAGCTTTCGGATTTTCAATCTCGTTCCGAATCAAATTCATATACTAAGGTATATCTCTTTGCACTATTGCAACAACTGAAAACTTGTCCGAATGTTCCTTCCATGTCATTTCCCTTATACTATACATATACTAAGGCAGCGTATATGATATCGAGAACCTAGGTCTACTTCTACTTCATGAAAACTTCCATGGAATGCATTGTCTCCTAGGTGGTTCAGTTGATTCTCAGATCAGTGTAGGTCCGTCCTTTTGACGTTAGTCAATCTTGTTCTGAGATGTACCACCAGTATTCGGCTTCCATTTGGGATTTGAATGAGTATGTAGCCCATGGCTGATGTACATGCTTTTATTCTCCTAGACAAGTATAGCACCGATTAAAAGACCCTCATTCCCTCTATGGAAGGCTTGGTTAGACTGGATGCCATCAACTCGGCTTCAATTTCCAGCCCATGCAGAGTTACAGTGCTAATTGCCTCTACACCACACCCACCCCACATGGGTATTTACTAGGGAATGAGTGGTCAGCTGCTTATATTGCTATAAATATTCTCACAGTATGACTTACCATACAATTACGATGCATGCAATAACAATGTCGCGGAGTACTGTAATTCTTTCCCGTTCCTTTTTTGGTAGTCCTAATTGGGGAATGGGTGATGATCTTGTCCAAGGAGCGGCGTGTTCGCTCATCTTAAAGTGAAAACAATGACTGTAGTAAAATGGAGACTGAACGATAACTAACCCAAAAAGCATCTATTCGTACTATCAGATAATCCTATGGTCCTATTGATCACATTATATTTGTGTGTGGACCAAAGTTCTCTGAGGCACAATTTATGATAAAAATGGCAGAACAAATTTTATTGTCCTCTCGTATACCTTGTGGTATTAAGGCACCAGGCGGCTACGCACGCTATTGCGTGCGCTGGGAGCTCTAGCCATAAGGGACGGAGCCACATGAGCATCTGATTTTCATTATAGACCTTTATTATCTGAGCCTCTTCCCTGACACTTCTGTAGCGGCCATCATTTTTTTGTCTCATGGGAAGCTTGGATTTTTTTCGCTAGATCACGAAAGTTCGAACGAACCGGCAAGCAGTTCAAGACGGGTGTATGATGTGTAATAGAGAAGTTTGTCCAGCTCGGTCGAAGTATTAGCATGGTGTGCATAACACTTGATTTTGAAACAAGTAATTTTTCAAAGCAACACTTCTGCATACACAATATATAGGCTCGCCTGGCTTACGTCGGGCTCCAATCCTTCCCGTGTTAAAATGGCCTCCCCGCCTGCACCACCCATCAAACTTGAGCGTTCTAGGTCCACAGGAACAGGAGTTACGAATTTCCGCTCAAACCCCGCCCACTGGCCCCTTGTGGGTGGAGTCCGGTTCTGCCACCCACCATAAGTGTTCCCATCTGTCGCCTGTGCTCCTACCAAGTCTGAACTTTCTAGGTCCATGGGGACAGGAGTTGTGAATTTTCGTATAAATATGTAAGAAACGACGCAAGCTTCGAGGCACCCTCCGCCCATTGTGGGCGGGCCGACGTTATTTATGCTGAAGACACCCACGACGATGCTGCTCCTACGTCAACTTTTTCCTGCTCTGTTGGCTTTCTCCAAACCGAGTTATAAATGTTTTCATAAAGCATTGCATTTTCGGAGAACGCTCCCCCATCGGGGTTGGGTCTTCCCAGTTCGACCTAACTTACC
Source organism: Haemonchus placei (assembly GCA_900617895.1). Classification (NCBI taxonomy): domain Eukaryota; kingdom Metazoa; phylum Nematoda; class Chromadorea; order Rhabditida; family Trichostrongylidae; genus Haemonchus; species Haemonchus placei. Next base: position 114,207 of record UZAF01016171.1, read on the forward strand.
CATGCTCTAGCCATCTTTAAACCCCGGTTTTGAAACCGTCTTGTGACTGAATTTGAAATCATGGTCCTCAGTACAGCTCATTTCGATGCACGCCAGGGCGGAGCTCCGCCAAGTTGATGTGTGCTCGATACTTTTCGGGATATGACCCACCCATGCCACGCTTGACCCGGTTTCTCCAGGCAGATCTAAAGGAGCTAAGGAATTTCGTGAAGACATACGACACACAGACGGACAGACAGACAGACAAAGCGCTTTATAGTAAATAGGATGGCTTTGTAGAGGCTGCACCATGCACGAGGGACACCAATGCAGGAATTTCAAACAACTTAACGTGACCCAACTTGGCGAAAGGTGAAAGCAGTTCTGGGCAATTTAAGCTCAATGAAGTGATCTCTCCGTCGAATGCTCCTTCCATGTCGTTTCCCTTATAGTATGCCATAACCTCGCATAACCCCATCTTCAATACTTTTACAAATTCTTGTCACCCGCAATTCGGCAGATTTTTTCGTTCATTTTCCGCCGATGCACTATTCTCAACCAATACATCCACTTTTTGACCTTAAAAGATGTTTGAAAAGTATCGTGGACTGTGCTTTTAAACTGCATTGTGATACATGAGCGACGTTCTCTCTGCATGTCCACCTTACAGTCTTCTCAATCTTCATAGCCGACCACCTTATGTGCGATTGATGAAGAGGACAAGAATTAACCCCTTTAAACCGAGCAAAACTTTTGCTGTCTCTGGTCATTTGGAAAAAGATAGCCAAGCCTTGTTTTATGTGGTATTAGGATTTTCTGCTTTATGGGATGATGACTGCTCGCTGAGGGCACGTCGACATCGGGTGCAATATATTCTTGGGTGCAAGTTGAGATACGCCATGAATGGTCATCTCTTCGGGACTAGATCCCGAACAGCCCAATTAGATCGTGGCAGTTATTAACATAGCAGCTGACACAGCAGCACATCTACTCTCTTTTCTTTGAATGAGGGCGATATACTGGCTGGTAGAGCATATGTAGATTTTGGAGGGAGGAGAGTACTGTGCCTGAATGCATAATTTGATTCTATTTATTAGGCCTCACAAGGTACTTCCGCTGGCGGCCTATGCAGGTGGTGGGACAAAGCCTCTGTTGACAGGGCAATCTGAGAGAAATGTTCCGAAAAAAAACGTTCCACATTAGTTACAAAGGTGATATTGAGCATCCAAAATTACATAGAGGAGAAAAACCCGACTCGTTCTTGGTTGAAGTTGACACTCACACACACACACACCCACACACACGCCCACACACACGCCCACACACACATACACACATACATACATACATACACACACATACACACACATACATACACACATATACACATACATGCACACATATACACATACATATACATAATTCTAGCATGTTATATGAAGGAGAATACTACATGTTGGTAAAGTTCAGGACGAATCGTCTACATCGCCCAGGAAAAGCGTCTTCAGCAGAAAACCGAAATTACTACCTAGGAAAGCTCGAATGAGATAGACTTTCGTACCCAAGATATATGAACGGGACAACGTTCCGTTCCACTTGCAGAAATAAGGAAGTATCTCGTTTTGTTCGTGTTTATATCGACAGCTGTTGCGTTTTCGCCCACTCTTTCCTTCTTTAATAGTAGAGAAAAACTATTATCATCCGTTGTCAGAAATGAGAATGGCTGAAACATTCAAAGAAATGTCAAGGGACATGTGATAGAAATAAATAAGAGTGACAATATTATAAAAAGATCAAAATGGCTCCAGGCGATTGAAGCTTCACTTCTTGACCATTCATATAAGCGAAGCTTCAAAACTTTGTTTAGCGAAAGAAAAACTCAATCATGCTGAAATTCACAAAAATAAACTGTAACAAACCCTTGATAAATGTAACTTTAATGCGCCCACATGATGAATGGGATACAATTTTCCTAAACAACAGCACCAATATCAGTACGAGTCCATAAAAAGGCAATAACAATACGTATTAATAAAGCACAAGATATACATTTGCAATGAGAAAACTGTTACTCGCCTCGTTCTGGTGCGAAATATTCTATCGTCGTCGGTGAATATCTGATTGATTCATAGAGTCGATCAGAATCTTTTGTGTATACTATATACGAGTAATAATACTGAAGTCCTCGATAATTTCCATACTTATCCCAAACTCCCTCATAGCGACCTAGTCAGCAGTGATTGATTATTCAATCGCTTACGAATATATATCCATAGCTCATCGCTCTGCTAGCCATACAATTTTTTATTCACATTTGTGCATTTTTTTGAAATGTTCAGAAACTTCATGTTGGAGTTCCAAGGCATGCAGAACTAATGAATTCTGAATTTTGAAATAATTTTTTNTTTTTTCACGTGAATACATTTTTCCTGACGTAAATATGCTTTTTTCCGTTGCCTTACACAATACACTGCCACCAGAACTTTGGTGATTTCCGGGGAACTTATCTAACGATGGATTGATTATATTATTAAAAGCTACTTCTGATTTTCTGGAGCCTTCATCTTCCTACAGCCCGAGCAGAGGGAAAAAGGAGCTGATCAACTATGTACCCCATCTACACAGAAAACTGAAAGGCGTGGGCAGTAAACTCCCTTTCAGTAACGTACTCAACAACTAAATATCCTTCCGTGTCTAATATTTTTTGTAGGGCTAGGGTGGAGTATTAACATCATCTGGGAAAGGTGTGCTGAGCAAGGCCACATTACTCACAGAATGTTACATAGACGATAAGGGCTAAGGGATGCGTTGCGTTACTAATAAATCGACCCCAGAGGGATGCATATGCATCCAAATATGGTAGGAACTGCAGTACACGTTCTAGTATCGAATATAAAGTCGTTCGTCTATAATTAATCACGTCTGAGAGATGCTCACCCGCATTCGACTTCCTTTCAGAAAAGTAGTGGCGTAATGAATGCGTATGCGGCTTCAATGACTTGTGGTGACCAGCCGATGAAAAAGTCAGTGCTTTCATCCTCCCACACGGGTCTGGCACCAATTACCCGATCACGGAAGGATGGAAGATTTGGTGAGCTAGGCGGATATCGATCCGGAATTCGAACCCGTGATCGTTTGGTGAGATGGTGCACCACTCGCCACTACACCACCTCCGGCCTTGTACAATCTAGAGATCGCTCATCGCTTCGAATCGCCGTTATGATTCTCCCATGTCCGATTAGAGTACCTCATCCAAGCCTTGAATTCATAGTTACAGATCTAAATATGAGTAAACTCCTCTGCTTGATTAATTCCACTAAGGAATTCTCGTGGCATTTGGCTCAAAATCAGTATGGTAATGGCAATTTGAAGGCGTACGTGCCCTTTAGAATGACTAACGGGATACAAGCCAGTGAAGCATATAGAAGTAATTAACAGTAATTACTTATCATTACGAAATATCAATATAATCCGGATATGGACGGAGTAGTGGAGTGTCAGCAGACGAAAATCCCCTTCGATTTCTTGTTCGAAACCATCAGAACTTACCAGCTCCATCCAGGACAATCGAATTATCCAAAAGTTGTGTAGCTTCTAGCATGTCGGGTGGATACCAATGGTCAAGAAAGGTAATAATCACTCTGAAAACAAATGCGGGCATTGTAGCACCAATTACTGCGTCACGTTTATCTGACATGAATGGTAAAAGTTTTTTAATGTCTACTGTAAAATA
>UZAF01016172.1:0-20178 GCA_900617895.1 Haemonchus placei
GTCTAGAGTACTGTAATGGCGGTTAGACGATGCCGCCGAGCTGACTCAGCGACTTCGCTGGCCACCAGACGATCGCGGTGATCAACTAAGCAACGGGCCCGTACTTCTCTCTCCGCTGAACGCTCTGTGATGCTTAAATGCCTCGCCGAGCAGGAGGCGGAGAACAAGGGGATGACATCATGAACATGGAGTTCATGACAATCAGCGGGGCAAGATCTATAGGGTAAGAAGGAGCGCATTGGAAAATATTTGCGTGCCCAAGCCACAAAATTCGCAAATGCGTGAAGCTCAACAATCCGAGCTTTTTGAGCAAGCCGTGGCTGGAGCCCAATGGCGAAACTGCTTTTAGTTGATGCCACCACGGATCGAGTCATTCGACCATTTTTCACGCAGCGAAATATTGAAGTAAAAGTAGCGGCGCCGGCCCGAAGGAGGTCAAGCCTATGATGGCAAATTCAACTCGTTCTAATCTTGGCTGTGAAGCTGAGCATATTTCCAGAGAACTCCAATAAACAATTAGATCTTCCGTCCGCCATAAATAAAAGGAAAATGCCATTCTCATGTTTTGCTCTTCAACACGTTATTTTCGGCAGGGCACAGGTATGCTTTCCCAGCGTGACTCGTTGTCGCTCCTTTTCAAGTCCTTGCTGTCGTCCATACTGCTATCTTCGAGGTGAACTTAACTTCGAGTAGTCGCCAACATGTAAGTAAAATTTTTGTGGAACAACAGTTTTTTTGAGAGCAGCACCATCTGCCACTTCTACAGCGTTTGCCTACTTCACTTGTGATTCCCTCTCTTCTATATTTTCCCTATATCCTTCCTTATAGGGTTTTTGGTCTGCACTCGATGCTTGGGTTTTTGTTTGTTGCATTTGCGTTTCTATTGATCCCCTTAAGACTGCTATCATACTGCACTGCATATTCACTATCCGGGCGGTTTGACTGACTTTCAAGAACAACACATGCGGGCCTGTGGGGACCCAGAAACTGTCAGCCTTAAGGAGAGCTATTACACTTTCGGCCTCAGTAATGAAACTTACCAATCCCATACCTCTGTTCTTGACTAGAATAAAGATTGACTCCCCTTTTTCATGACCTCCCCGTGCCTCAATAGGTTTCGTTTTCGTGCTCATCGCCACCGCTCCTTTGTCACTCAAAGTCCCATTCAAGTGAATGGTGCTCAAGGACCTGCCTGGGTCTACTCAAGAGCTTCAATAACCATGGCTTTCACTATTACAACGTCACTGGCGTTTTCAAACCACTTCAGAGTGGGATCGCTAGCGTCGCAGGCGTGGCGGGGGCTCCAGTAACCTTATAGCGCCTCTCTTGCCTTTCAAATAGGTCCAGTATACTTCGATTATCCCATTTATTCCACAGAATCCGCTTGTTCCGGAAATCCTTGGCAATGACCTATTGCAAGCTGCTTCCCTGAACATCATCTACAGAAAAAGGATGTCTTCGTTAGTTGGCAACCTCGTTGAAATATTGTGCGCAACGACCGACGACATCGACTTCGCGCTCGACGAACCATCAGCCATCTGCATGGCAGAGACCAGATTCTACCTCCGATTCAGAGGGTTCCTCGCCTCCGAATCTTTCCTGGCAGGGCATGTTCCTGAGGGAATCACTGCCTCTCGAGGAGCGGAGGCGAAGAATGCAGTACCGCTTGGCTTTTTAACATGATTGAGCAATGGATGATGTTTCTATGGATGGTAATGAGTTCGCTGCTGTTTAGTCGGATAATAGTAATACTCCATATACTACGAAGTGATAAATGTGAAGGAGTGGTGTAGATGCTACAATCTGTCTCTTTACAGGGGACTCCAACCTCTCTGATATTGACTGGCAGGATCGGGGCTCCGCTGTTCGGGAACAATCCAAAAACTCTTGGATATTGTCAAATATCACGGTATACATCATTTCATGAGGGTCGGAACCAAAGGACAAAAACTTCCAGATCTTCTGATCTTAACTAATCGATTTATCATCAAAAGAGTAGAAGTTGTCCCGCCACTAGGAACTAGTGATCACGTGAGCACAGTGTAGTTTTGTCTGAATTTGCGTTAGCACATAAAAAAGTTTGCCTTTATTTGTGTTTTGAAAATGCGAATTATAGAAAATCTCGGCATTCCTGAACCCGATTGATAGATACGGCTCACTCGCAGGTATGAAAGTTAACGAAATGTATGACTTGGTTTTTTGTACTTCAACAATGCGTTGACAGATATGTTCTAGTGCGTAAGGTGCGATTGTGCAAAGCGCAGGTACCACGCTCTCTTCATTCTCCTTTCGACTAGAAAGTTAATGCTTACGAGAAGGCAGTTGTAACCAATAAAGTCGGCGATTGGACTATTTGCTCAATTTTAGCGAGTTTGAAAATAGAACGTACAGGTTTCATTTCGTGGTAGAGAAGCAAATAATCTACAGTGGAAGCGCTGCTGCTTTGTAAAAATATTCATATCGTTTTCAGAACAAAGTCGAAAGAGAGAATTCCAAAATTACTCACCACAAATGGTATTGTCAATATGTTCTGATTTTGGTGAAGCTGAACATTTCTCTGGGCTTTTCTCGGAAGTTTTTGTTGTATACAGGAGTAATTCTGATGCCAATATGATGTTACCTGGGATTTTCCAACAAATGGATGACTCATACTTTTTGGTGATCAGCAAATCTTCAATGCCTTTCATAATAGAAATTTGATTTCACTACTACCCTTGATGGTACTAATTTCGGATCATCAAGAAAATTTTGCCCCCCAATGTGGGCCCATTGAAGTTTATCTTTAATTTAAGTTTTTTTCGAGCTGAAGTCCCTAGCAGGTGAAAGTTAGCTATGTATATTATTCCTATTCCAGATCAGCCTCCGCATTCCCTAGCAATTGCAGACTTGTATGCGTTACATCTATCTTTTATAGAATGTTTTTGAAAAATTAATTAAAAGGGTCATTGTGTAACATCTAGAAAAACAGCATGTTATTACCGATTGTTAGCATGGCTTAATGAAAGCCAAGTCGACAGTGGCCCAGTTGTTAGAGAGTTTGAATAATTGGACAGGTCCTAAGGAGCAAAATAAAAATGTTTGTGTGGTTCACTTTGTTTTTTGCAGGGCATTTGACAAGATGAACCATACGCAAATCCCAGAGCTCGAACATTTTGGAATCCACCTAAGGGTTTTAGCATGGAATGAAAATTATTTGAGTGGACGATTGTTCCAAGTTCGGATTGGAAGTTTTTTTTCCACCGTCAGGACAGTGCCTAGTAGAGTTTTGCGAGAAGGGATGCTCTCTCCGGTGATATTTTGTATATATACATACGATCCCCTAATGTAATTGAGGAAAATTGGGTAGATTATGTGATTTCCGCTGATCATGTAAAGATTTTTAAGACTGTAACTTAAGAAATTTATTCTAACAGGTTTAAGAGCTATTGAAAGCATGGTTGAATGGTCCGAACTGTGTGAGTTGCCACTGTCCGCAAATATAACCTCAGTTCTCAGTTCAGGAAAGACTGGGGGTACTGTTAACTATAACGCCGATTTATTTAAACTCAAAATCTCATTGTCATCAGATAATTAAGTTTTCATGGATAATAAGTTGTTTTCCAACGCTCATATCATGACCATAATTCATAAAGCTAAGGATAGACTAGCACAGCTCTTCAGAAGTCTGTACACAGAAGATACTTATATTCTCGTCGAAGCCTACGAATTTGGTATTCACTCCGTTCAGGAGCATGGGTCTATGGTTTCCTATCCGTGTAAGAAACATTCGGTTTCCAAGTTGGACTTAGTTCAAAATAGCTTCATTGGAATGTTTTTATCCGAGCCCTTGGCTTCGACTATAATTCTATTTCATGGTCAATTGTCAGGAACAAGATACGCGGAATAGAACCTCATGCCTGCCGGCAGAAAACATTGGCTTCATAACCTTGTACAAAATTTTGACAGGCAAAAATCAACTGGCATGCAAAGTTTGTTCAACCTTCAAATTAGGGGGTTGGGGTACTAGAGGGGACGAACCAAAATTAGTTTGGCCTTTTGCAAGAACCAGTATAAGAACAAACTTCTTTACAGTTCGTGCTTCTGCTGAGTTAAGTAAATTAATCAAAAAGCGCTTCACGTCCAAAAGATTGCACTATCCCAAGCTAATTACGTTTAATTATACTGATTACGTCTACGATTTATAATTAGGGACTCGGTCGCGTTTTCTTACATTATGTTACTTAGAGACTAGCAAGGTACGCTTCTTGTTCGTTTGTTTCTTCCATTTTTGATTGTATTTTTCATTTCCCTTTCACTCATTTTGAGTTGCTTTGTTGTTTGTTTATTTAGTTGTTATATGGATTTTGTCCACAATTACGTGATCATTTCGTGCATTTAATGAATGATAATAATCCCTCATGAGATTTGTGCCATATAGAGACTAATACATCTTTCAACCATTTTCCTTCAGCAAAGCTCATCTTCCTTTTGCTCCTATTCTTCAAGTTAGCACCAGACATCCATAGGGAGTGTGATAGCTACATCCACAAACGATATTTCTCGCTATCGCTTTCGGCTCCTTCGCATCCCAATCAAGAATCAGAAGGAACTCGCCGAACACATTAAAAACACAGTTCACGTAGAGTGGTTTCTGGGTTTTCTCTCTAAGATGAACTTAGGAGTCCCAACAACAGCCTTAGGAATGCTGTAGGGTCAGGAAATGGTCAAGATAAGGCGTAATAAGGGCCTCAAACTGGCTTAACCGACGTACACACTCGAATTGGACGTATTCTGACGGCATTGAAAAGCTGTGGAGATTGCATAAATCGTTCCGAGACCCACACCTTCCACGTAAACAGCTTACTGCAGCCAGCTGTTGCAATCGTGCTCACATTTAAACGGCTCGTCTGAACACCTCTTTCCTGCGGCATTATCGTCAAGTTTATTTTCAACCCTCAATTTTACTCCCCTTTCTAATGCCTTTTTTGAATGCGCCGATTTTCGCGTTTTATTCGCCACTTTCACTCTATTCCTAACCATCACATCCATTAGACATCTAAAACCAGATATCACGGAATTATTGTAAACTGTGCCTCCAATAAACTTCACCGAGCGGGACGTATTATGAAGAGCGATGCGCCATGAGTTCATAACGCAGCCCTCGTGAAGGAGAAGGACGGATCGGTACGGGTGCGTCTGGATTGTCGCCCTTTGAATGTTGTCACATGCAGGATCGTTTTCCTTTACCGCGCATTGAGGGCATATTAACTGCAAATTCGCTAGCCACAAATACTACACTACTCTGGACTAGACTTTGGGGTACATGCAACTCTTGCTCTACCCCCAAGTATAGAAAAAATGTGAGTGGGCAAAACATCGTGTCATATACCAACTCACTTACCTTCCTTTCTGCTCCGAAAATGTCGGTGCGCGTTATTCTAGAGCCATGTGTCGCACTCTTGCTGGGCTCGGTTCTGATTGTCTGGCTTGTTTAGATGACGTCGTTACTTTTGATCCCAACTTTCGAGCCACCTGCTTTCATTATGTAGGGTATTCATCGTTCTCGTCTCTTAAGCATCTTCCGCTGCCGACAAGGCTAATTTGTCTTCGGCGACGCCGCTACGCTTTGCGCTGTGCTTGTGTGGGAACGAATATTTGACTGCGCCGACTCTCCGCTCTATTGTCTCATTGTCTCGCTGTTGATCTCAATCGATACATATACAGGGTGCGCCATGAATATGGTAACAAAAGAATTGGGCTACAGAAACCGCAGTTCATATTGGTACATGGTTTTCATGTGAATTATTTACTATGCATCACACCCACAAAATATCTACACGGTCATCTTATGTAACCGTCTCCTATACTATTTATAGCTCAAAGATTATTCGGCTACCCGTCGACGGCGGCAGCAGAGCTTCTTGAAAAACTCCGACCTGGGCTTTTTCAATGACTTCTCAGGAGCAGCAGCTGTGGTGCGTTTTGTAACGCAGACTCTCTCCTCCAGTATGGACTATATCCAGCAATCCATCGCATGTGGTTCGGGAAATTCGTAGGAGGATTAGAAGCTACGACTAAGTTGCGAACATTTCCTCAACATTAGTATTGATCTATTCCCATTCGTGAGCGACTGCGACGCAGTTTTCAAATTGTACCCCTAGATGACTCTTTGATACTCAGCTGCATCCTTTCAGAAACACCCTCCTCAAAGTAATTCGGATTAAATTTTGTAGTTTTCTCGACCAATCGACCGTTTGCGATGTCGCTGTAAAGATAGAGGTTCCACTCCTTACCACTATGAAAGAGGAAAATAGCTACGAAAGGCGATCTGATTCTTCTCAGGGGCTTCAGCACTCGTAATGTGAAATATACGTGTGCTCTGGGATCTCAACATTTCTCCATGCTGAACATTCTTCAGTAAGAAAAAAGTGTGAAAGCGGCCGTGGGCGAGTAGCGCACGGCATTTCAACTTCTTCTCGCCAAGACGCTCGTAAGGTTCTCGAATCCTATTCGGATTCAATTGTATTTACTCGGGGTAGACTCGTCCCATCAATGTAGAACATGCAAATAAATTAGCAGTCATTTTTCTCGTGTTTCTGTAAGCGTGCTCCTCCCCTAGCAATTGTATTCGGAAAAGGGTCGTATGAGACAAGACCACCGTTTTGAGGTTTTTCGTTTACCTGTCTACACATCGCGATCCAAAAGACTGTCATGTGGGCAATGTTGAAAAGGGGAGCGATCTCAGAAAAAGACCCACCAAATGCGCGCAAATGCGGAACGGTTGGTGGATGCTTGCGAGGCTCCACTTTCTTTCGAAATCTGACAAATTGAAAGCACCTAGGTAGATATGTGGGATAAGGTATATCATAAACATAAGGAAAGGTCCAGATTCATAGAGATCCTCGAAACAAGGAAATTCACACATCAGTTATCACAGAGTATTAGGATGACTGGCAGGTCAACCAATCACTACTGCATCGATTCGTTAAACTCCAAACTTATGTTGAAAATATGACGCTTACAACGATCAATCCTATTTGTCTATAATGCCCCCACCCCCTTCCGGCTCGAGGTCGAGCCTTTTTCTCGAAAGTGTGGCGAGAGCCTTTGTGGAAAACTGCCATCATTTGTACTTCCTAACTTTATCTTTACATTGCCGTTTGCTACCTGCCTCGTCCACATTACTACACGGTCAACCAGCAGCACGACTTTCTAGGATACGGATTCATTCTATTCGTATTTCATCAACTTTCTATCTCTCTCCTCGGTGGCGAATAGTACTTTTTGAGAGTTTACTCGAAAATCGAAAACGAATTTATTGCAAAGAATGGAGGTGTTGAATCCTCGCAACCGGACGAATCCACCCAGAGGAGGCCACCTGTCAATCAAGATACGGACTTTACACAGAGCCATTATAGAACGAGGTAGCTACCGACAACTTGGCCTCTCGCTAATCTCTTTTGTCTGGCACTGTGTGGAGCGCCTATGACATCGACTCTGGTCGACTCGCCCTGGTCTCCCCTCGATCCCGTCCAATAATGTAACATAATATATAAGTAATAAAGTATGTTTATATGCACATATTGTCACCCCACACATGAACTTTTCCGCTACATCATCAGTTATAAAACTCACGAATATATAATCTGATCGGTGCAACCTCTACAAACAATTTTTACTACACTCGCCCTCCATGGGTGTGTACCTCGGCTTAGCCGGTTCAGAGACCCTTATTACGCCCTATCTTGACCATTTCTTTGGTGCAGAGCGCCCCTAGGCCTAGCTTTGAGATCCCACGCTCATGAAAGGTAGAAATTTCAGGCGGGCCTTTTATCGTGAACTCTGCCTTGATATATCGATAGTTTTCCTGCACTTAAATTTCTTTTTACATATTTCAAATTTTTTCATATTTCATTCGTCACTGATTTTTCGGACCACTGAATATGTATGCGTTCGGAGGATCCTCTTATTCTCGCCTACACAGCGAAACCATTGGCATACAGTGTCCTCTTGCTATATCTCTATTACTGTCCTTTCGGCACTAACGTAACCTTGAAAATGAACAATAGTCCTATATCACATTGCAGCAAATCCACGAGCAAATTGTATTTCACAGCGACCTTCGATTAACGTGATTGTAACGGCAAATCATTACAACAATGCTATTTCAAGCAACACGACTGAAGTGTAAACTAGAGGAAAAGAAGATCGACTCAAACTATAGTTAATTCTTGTGCAAACACTAAATACTTGCAACTTCATTACTGATAGTTGCTGGGACGCACCATATATCACTCACAAGACTTTGTGCGAAACAACTTTGAAATATTGCTGTGGCACAGTTTAGAAGTACATACAAAAAATTATACCAATTCACGATAGATAACGTGATAGAATTTGGAGGTATCCTCCTTCGGAACGGAGAATTTGATCCACAGTGGAAGGCGGTATGCTTCGTAGTTGGCCCAGTACCAGTAGCAGTCTTCCACATCTAGGCAGGTTGAGGATTAGGCTCTGATAGATAAAAGAAATTCGCCCCAATGCTTTCAGATGGCAGTTGAGAAGTTTAGGCCAAGTCATGTAACACACAATATTGCTTAGTAATTCTATAATCCAAGCACGCTACAGTATTCTCGAGAAAAGACTCGGCATGTTACGGATGAGAGAAAACGTGAAAAAAGTGAGTAAGTAGAAATAAGATAGGTTTTTGAAAATCTGCTTCACTACAATGATCTCTTCAGCGAACGAGATCCATACGAAATTGGCCTTATAACCACGTTATCCTCGAATGAGATAGTGCGATGTGATTTTGTCTTTTAACTACAGCCTCATGCGTGATTTCCAACAGTTCGGAATATTTTCGAACATCATTCCCGACCTCCCAGCGCACATGGCGTCGCTGACACTGCTAACAGCACTACAGATATTATTATTCACATTATTTTGCTATTATTATTATCGTTAGTATCATTAATCATTATTACCATTTCTTAATATAACCGTTATTCATTATGTTATTATTATTTTCATTCATTACTACAAGTATTATTGTTATTATTATTACTCATTACTCATTTATTATTACCCATATTATTATTATCCATTGTTACAGTTATTATTATATTCACAATAATATTAACATAAAGATAAATGCAATAATGAATGATAATAATAATAAACTGCTGAATGGGTTTCCCCCAAAAATTTGAACGCTCATAATTTTTTTTTCAATTCAGATAGTCTTACCCGGAGGTCCACCCGTCCGCATCACCGTATAAGTTGTGAGCTCTCTAAACCCACAAATACGCGAACCTACAATTCTCACCAGCTGAAAAAAAACACTACATTCCTAGCGGAGAAGTATTGCTCTTCCTTACTAGGTGAAGGTTGAGTATTATTAGTATTAGTATTAGTATTAGTATTAGTATTAGTACTAGTATTAGTACCAGTCGAGCCGCCCGGCTAACTCCCGGCTTCCCTCCTTCTTATGATAGGGTGGCAATAATCGGCAAATCGACCCCTCCTCGTTTAGGGGCCAAATGACGGAACACCAAATTCGACAGTGGACTAATAGGGCATGCAAGACGTTTCTAAAATGAACCGATGCTTATTCCTTTGATTAGAGGTCTCAATGTGTTGATGTTCACCTAGAAAATGAAGACCCATCAAAGGTTCAACTGGTAGGCATCCAAAGCCCTTGAATCGTATTCACAAATGATTTCGAGACATACCATTATCGAATGTTAACCAGTAAAGCTTCCTTTCTCCACGGATATACCATTGAGTGAGAATCCAAGATTATCAACGGTCAGATAAATTTGCAGAGTCGCAAACTTTGCTGGGTGGCGGTCGTGACTTTGATATGAAAAATTTTATCTTCTAAAAATTGGTACTCTTAGTCGGCCCCTATCACTGCACTTACCCTTCTTGTCGAATGGAACATATCAATGAGTCAAAGCCAGATCGTATATAACCAAGGCGTGTATTCAAATGGTGAGTGTTCTGCCTCCTTTACTCCTATGGAGAACCCCTCCCTTGTGGGCGGGGTTCCCCTTGGGAGTAGAGGAGGCCAAAGCCACCCACCATAAGTGTCCCCATCCTGCCGACTGCCTATTTATAAGAAGTTTTCTATTATTATATGACTTGTTTCCTTCTACATAATTGTATCCTAATACAGGCAGAGTGAATTCTGCCAGCAATGGGCAGAACTTGGAGAAGTCCTCCTCTTTGTTTGAACACCTTATCATCAAATATACATTATCTGTTGTTGAGCAGATAGTCTACCAGATATAAAACATCTTGGATGGCTTGAAACCTTCTTTCTTTTTTATTGTTTCTTGTTTTCCTGTTGTACGGAAATTTTGTGTTCATTAGAAGCTACCAGCAACTTTAATGCGTTCTAGAAAAACATATATTTCACAGTTCTGTGGCACTACTACAGATTAGACAGTGCTCTGAGTCAGTAAACATGTCAGCTAGATCTGCTGCCTTTTTTTTCGAATTTTTCTTTCTTAGATTGCTTATTTGCTGACTAATATTGATAATGTTCATGGCCCAATAAGTTTTTATTGTGTTATTATGTGGCTTAGCTTTATTTAGATAATTAATCAAACGATCCTCGATATAATCAAAGTTTCTGTGTCATTCTATCGCTAGGAATTGATATAATAACACTTAGCGCTAATTACTGAACTGAACTTGATAGGGTTCTCATGAAGTTTGGGTAATGCATGAATATATATTAGGTTTCTAGTTTTAATTTGAAATCAATAACCTTCAATTTTCTAATTTTTATTTATAATTTCCCTTCTAGTTTCCAGTTTATTACTGAGACATGTGCTACTCGATTTTCTCGAGAAACGGTTGCCGGCGGCAACTCTAGGCGTTTTGGGGTTACTGTTTCTGGACGTTTCCTGTGTTCTATTGAGAGCTACAACGTTTTAGCCATTGCCTTGTAAAAATTACTGTTGAACTCGAATGTCCTTAGTACCGATCGCATATCTTTTTCGCTGCGTGGACTCCACAGACTGGATTCGATGTGCGAATGAAAGGTGAGCTCTAGTCCCTGTTCGATGGGAGAACGAGTGAAACGCCACCCAAAAGTAGTTTTTATCGCATGAGACTTTGATGTGCACGATGGCACTACAGGTTACTCATCTGTTAAGATTGTGGGATTCGTTACGTCGACGGTCTGCAAATACTTGAATACGCCGACTCGCATAATGTCATTATCATGAGCACCGAATTTTGAAAACGCTACCCTCATCTTATGTTCTTCTATAGCAAAAAACCAGCCTGCAAACAATAATAATAGTATTGATAATAGTACGCAATGCAACAAAATATTATACAGGATGGGCCATAAGTATGGTAACGAATACTTGTTGTGCAAAAACCGCAGTTCATATTGGTAAATGGTGAATTCACGTCAACTATTTACTATGCATGGCATCAACAAAATAAATGCACGGTCATCTGATATAAACGTCTCTTGTACTAACTATAGCTCGAAGAAGCTTCGGCCAATCATCGACGGTGGCACGAATAGCTTTTTGAGAGCTCCCAGTCCGGAGTTTTTTCAACGGCTTTTGAGAATTTTCAGAGGCAGCAATAAATTGGAAGCTTGATCTTTTCCCATATATAGGAAGTACGTGAGTGCTCCCAAACCGTATCCTTAGAATAATCCTGAGATGATCCCGAGGAACACCTTTTCAGTCCTTTATGAAGATGTTCAGATAATTTTTTATGCTTTACTCGACAAACATAAGCGATGTTACTCCGATGGCACAGATTCCAGCCCAAAGCATTGTAGGAGAGGAAAATGGCTACCAGAAATCATCTGACCCTTCTCAAAATGCTCGCCATCTGTTGTGAGTAATATACATGTACTCTGAGATCTGCACACTACTTTTACGCTAAACAACATTCCGTCAGAGAAAACTGTGACAAAGCGGATGCCGCGCCCAATTAGGGCACTCATTGATTCTTTCTCTCGAAGTTTCTTTCGTTAAAACGTTTATCAGGCCTAAGAAACCTATCAAGATCAATTGTATTTGCTAGAGGAAAACTTTTCACATCGAAGTAGATCATACATTCGATTGATTCGGCAGTAACTTTTCTCGAGTTTCTGCAGTTTTTGCAGGGTAATTGTCGAAACGGCTGCTGGATGATCGCGAGGCTCACCATTTTTCGAAAACTAATGAATCGAGAGCACCAAAGCAGACGTGTGAGCTAACTTATAAGTTTAACATAATATAAGGTGCAACTCTGAAAAACCCCTCAAACAAGGAAATTGCAGACTCCCGTAAAGTCGTTATCAAATTTATGGCACACGTTGTATTAGTCTTATGTTAATGTTATTTCAGCGCTGCAAGAAACTCGGCTTCGCGACGGTAAGCCAAAGCACGCCATCGCTAGACCGAGAATATCGGATGATCCCACGGCATCAAGCACGAGTGTGGTCACCAGAAGAGAGAAGTACCATAGAATGCCTCTGACAGGTCAAGGTTCTGGAAGATTAGTGCAACGTCGTGAATACCTAACTCAGAACTAACGAGTCGAGTGCGCAAAACAACAGGTGTTTTTTACGGAAATTCCTATCTCCTTGGAGTACACCAAAGCTCCCATCACTGATCGTTATCGTCACGTTGTCATTACACGACATATTCAAAGGTCAGCTCTATCGACGCTTTTTTATGCCAACGACGTAAGGCTCGCGAGTGAAGACGAAAATGTGCTTGAACATCAGCTGCAGGCGTTGTCCGACATTCTGGCGAATTTTGTATTTCGGCTAGACGATAAAGAGAGTGAGTACATCATAATCGAGCCATACTGGTAAGGTTTATATAATTGAGGTCGATGACCCTGAGCTTCCGTGAACATTTATCTTCAAGTATTGGGTTGTAACACAAGTTCGTAGAGTTTTGCGTAAGTTATTTTACAAAGATTTTTTCCGTTTTTCAGCAAAGTGTATACATTCGTTAAAAAGAGCTCTTCCTCCTCTACAAAACTGTTTTATTTGTTCTTAGGATAATTCAGTTGTTCCGCTTCTTTGGGTTCAGAAATGGAATATCCAGGAAGAAAAAATTAGCATTTTTGACATCTGCATTTCTTTGCTTTTCGTCGAGGTCAAAAAAGCAGCCGAAGCCGCTCGGGACATATGCACTGTGTACGGGGAAGGTGTCTTAGGTGTGTCTACTGAAAGGTGTGGGTGGCTCCAGGAAAGGCGCCGAAGCCGAAAGTCAAGCAAGATCTTCACCCGAAAAAAAGGTCATGATATGCGTTTTGTGGTACTGTGTAGGCGTGGTTCAGTGGGAAACTGCTCGAACGAAACGCCACGCTCAATAAGGAGGTCTACATTGCCTGACTAAACAGTGTAAATGAGGCTATTCGGCTGAAAAGACCTTACAGACGAGCTCAAGTTATCTTGCTCCACGACAATACCGGGCTCCATATTGCTCAAGTCCTCAAAACAGCACTCCAAGAGCTTGAATGGGAGGTTCTTCTGCATCCACCGCACTCTCCGGATCTTGCACCTGCCGACTATCACCTTTTCTATGTTAAACCAAATGAGGGGTGTTACCTTCGATGGCGAAGGGGATCTTAAAAACTGGCTCAACAAATTCTTCGACACCTTAACGGCCAATTTTTGGCGAACCGGCATCAACAAATTGGTCGAGAGATGGGAGGAGGTCGTGAATAGTAACGGAGGATACATCATTGGTTAACTTATCATTATAATTATTGTTTTTTGGTTCAAATAAATCTTGGTGAAAAAACTCTACGAACTTATATTACAAACCAATATTTGACTTCGTAATCGCGCCTGAATGCATCTGGTCTATGAAGCTTGTGCTTTATGTCCTGGTCATAATTGCGCTAGTCATCTGACGTTTTTTGCGAAAAAGAACCATATGTTCAGGACGGAAAAGGCAACCTAATTACGGTACCGAAAGGTGGCGTGTTGTTTTTTGTCGCCTTAATTTCTCTTCAATAAATTTCTGTGCTTTTAAAATTACAACTGCCTCCTTGTGTTTTAGAAACTTTTCTTATTCCATCCTAATCTTCTTTCTGCTCAGGTTACCTGTATCCCGAATTGTTTCTCGCCTGTTTTGTGCTCGCCTAATCTTTTGTTGTCGACCGATTCCAGCAGTAGTGAGTGCGATTGATCATGCCACCCAATGTAGATCGAATTCACATGAAGAAGGATGCGCTTGATAACTCAACTCACATCAAGGTGACCCGAAGTGTTTCTAATCAGCTGTTTTTAACGTCATCGGTTGATACAAATTATGCCACTCTTTCAGCAAGCCAGGTGGTTAAAGTAGTTCTAAAGTGTAACACCGATCCCGAAATTGAAAAAATGCTCCTAATTCCGGCGGAGAAGATTTCCAAAGATATGTCAGAGCGGATAAAGCGGATAAACTCTCCAGGAACATCGTGCTGAGCGGACTCGAAACAGAGAGAACTCAAGGCGAAAGTTTTCAATGTTCTAGACTTTCTGTATGTGGAATGTCGTCCTGTTGAAGTCTATATGATGGAAAAAGATCTTTTTTGTCCCAGACTTGTAAAAGTCTTTTTACCGTCGCGCTTTCATCGGTGCACTGCACTAGCTAATACAAGGAACTTCATGACAAATGTGTTCGCGAACATCTTTGTAGGAATGAGCATGACCCCTGATGAAAGGGAATGTGAGCATAAACTTTGACGGCAGGCTAGGGAGCGCAACTGAGGTAAGCCTATTCGCGAATGGGTTGTTTATGAAAGAGAGCTCAGCGTGTTTCAGAATTGTCGCAGAGGTTTTCGGTAAACGCCTCAAGTTGCATGGCTCTTTTGATAGCGATATCCTACAGTGCTTCGTTTTCAATGCCCATAGTATTGTGAATAGAATTCATCGTTTGCGTATGCTCCTTAGAAAACTTAAATCCGATATTCTAACAATCACTGAGACATGGATAAGCTCTATAATTCTCAATACCTAATTGACCGAGGGATTCCCTTATACTTTTCACACGGATGACCGTAGTGGTAGGAGAGGAGGTGAGATCTACTGATTAGCGAAGTCCTTCCTGATATTTAAAGAAATTGAAGTTGGTCTGGAACTTGGTCCGGATCTGATTTGTATTGAACATTCGAATGTGCTAGCAATCAGTTCGGGAGCAATCATGGCCTGTCTCTGATTACCCTTAATTCCAGAATGTTTTCAGAATGCCTTCTAAGGTCAAGCCGTCCATGGGCTAAACCGTATGATGGATTCCCCCAGATAAGTGTACTTGCTCATTAAGCAAACCATTAACACATATTTCAACATCTCTTCGATTCTCGGAAAAGTACCTGATGTCTGGAAGAATCCATAGTTTCTATGCCTAAGACCTCCGGCAGCCGACTGTATTCTGACTTCCGGCATATTAGCGAATTGCCTATTGCTGCCAAGGTCATGGAGACATTAATTAGAGGCAAAATTCGACTCGGCTTGAAAAGTTCAAGGTGGTTCCTGATGAGGAGCGCGGGCTCTTGAAGGCACGGTTCACGGTAAAAAATGGTTACTGAGTTCTTCCCTTAGGAGTACTCAGTGGCCCCCATGGGTGGTACAAGGAACCCTCTCGCTCCCAAAATCTCGACGGTCAGGTCATAGTGGAAGTCCCGTTGCTGGCTTGGGTGGCTTTCCCGCTTCTCGATCGGTGTAACGCCAGACGAGTGTCGAGGCAACACAGATTGCGAGAGTGATGAGGCGATGTTTTTCTCCCATTCTTTTTTCATCTGTTACTCTTTTTGCTGTCGCGATCCCCTTTTAACTTCCTACTCCGAGAGGCTGAAAAGGGTGAGCTATTTTTGCTGTAACTAGAGCTTTTTTGTTTACTTATGCCTATGAGTGAATGGATTTTTGCACACCATAGTCACTCATTTACCTCAGGACTCACATGTACGCAATGATCCACTGTGCGTAGTAGGTCCAAACGCCCCATTCTTCCTCATTCTTTTCGTCTCATTTTCGTCAAACCCCCTTTCAACGATTTTCGGAGTCTTTTTTCACTTTGGAGACACCGATCGACGCAGTTCCTTCGCCTCCATCGCACTATTTTCCATCTTATTTTCCATTTTCGCACATTCGACGGCCCTGTGAGTGGTCGGCTATATCTGTCGGTTCTGTCTATCTTGGTATATTCGGTATACTACTACCTATATTCTTCTGAAGAATACACGGCGTGGCATTGTTCTGTCATTCATTGATAAAGAGCGACTGACGATTGACGACTACACCTCATATTTCCTATATACTTCCTTATTTCGCCTGGATTTTTTGTCTGGACGACGCTGTGCGGAGTTTTGTGAAGAGAGCTAAGTCAACAATTGATATTTAGATCCTCATAGGAATCTGATCATGTCACAGAACAAATCGCGTACACGTCATGCCGTTAATTTGAAAAGTGTACCAGTCAGTTGTCCTTCCGACACAGAGATTGCAAATATGACTATGGTGAAGATACCCAATACCATGATGGAAAGAAATGAACAGCTCAAGGATCCGATCATGGCTAAGTATATTAATGCGATGGTAACGAAGCTGCCTCAAACAATTACAGACGCAGTTGAAGCAGAGAAGAGGGAGCGGAGCTTGGTTTTATTCGGTATTTCGGATTCATACCCAAGCAAGCCTCCTTCTGTCAAAGAGGTTGAGAACAGTGTAACTGAAATCTTAGACTGTTTAAGAGTTGAGTGCAGACCAGTGAAAGTGTATCCTATGGGGAAACCTAATGATGCACGTCCACAGTTGGTAAAGGTTGCGCTTCCATCTAGAAGTCACTGGATTACGGCCCTCACCAATAATGCGGGTTATTCAAATATATCACCTGTATCGCCTGTATCCGACTTGTCTTCGCGAACTTCTCCATTCACGCAAGTCGACTTTAAGCCTTCCGTTCCTGTCTTGCGCACGTCGTTTCCATTGTTGGCCGAGCATATTCACCATAGGATCGGCCCACCTCAACTTAGGCCTTCCCGGCGCTCGCTTGTGATCAAATGGGATCCAATTCGTTAGCCGTAAGGTCCATCGGTTGTCCTTCAATCGTGCCACTTGACCGGCCCATTCTCGTTTACGTTTATACATTTCCTGGACAACATCAACAAGGCCACTTCGTCTTCGCAACTCTGTGTTTGTGATATGTCCACGAAGTGACACCTTGCAAATTCTGCGTTCCATAGATCTTTGCATCACAGCAAATTTCTCTTTGTCTGCCTTCGTAGACGACCAGCATTCTGCGCCATACAACAGCGCGGGTGTCACAGTCGAGTGGAAAAGGGACGCTTTCAGTTTCATCGGGAAGTCTTCGTCTAGTAGTAGCGTTGAAATTTTTTTAAAGCTAGACCAAGCTGCCTTTCTGCGCCTGCTGTACTCTCCGCTGCTGCCTTCTGTGAAACTGAGCTGGTGTCCAATGTACTTAAAGCCTTTTCACTTTTTCGACGGTTTCGCCATTTATTTTGACTGTCGCTGTAGGACTGAATTGGTTGTGCATCCACTTCGTTTTTGACAAATTCATTTCAAGTCCGATTTCACTCGATTTCATCTGTAGTTGCACAAGTTTCGCCTGGAGCTCTATTGCATCATGTGCAAAAATGACGCAATCGTCCGCAAAGAGCAGATAGGTTAGGTTTTCTCCGTCGATCTCTGTAGTCCACAAGATCATTGAATAGGGCCTCCAAAGTTAATGCAAACCAATTTCGCAGAAATCGTGTTGCCTTGTCGAACGCCCTTGCATATTTTTATTTGGCATTGATCGTTGTAGAGCTTCATTTCAGTAGTACAGCTTTGTTCAGCTCTTCGAGAAGGTCGACATAGCACAAATTGACACCTTATCTACTCATCGCATTTAGCATCGCGTTTGTTTCGACAGAATCGAATGCTTTCCTGTAGTCGACGATACTCTCCACATTTTTCGGTAAGCTGGCGTACGACGTGGAGATGGTCCAGTGTGGAATACCCACTTCGAAATCCCGCTCGCTCTCGGCTCATGGCCATGTCCAGGTCTCCAACTATGCGATTCAAAATTATTCTGGTAAAGACCTCATAGACAGCAATATGATGGGTCTGTAATTGTCCAGACTCTCGGGATCGCCTTTTTTCATTAGCAGTATCGTGATTTCTTCCATGCTGCCGGAATCCTCTTCTCATTGCAGTATCTGCTGAAGCGCTGGGCCAGCGCTTTAAAAAGAGGCAATCCTCCTGCTTACAGGTGTTCGGGACGTATGTTGTCCAAACCCGGGCTTTTCTCCGTCTTAATCTGTTTTACTGCATGCTATACTTCTTCCCACATGACACCTGGGATCGGTTCTTCTGCAGTGTTTTGAACGGCTCTTGTGACGACCTTTGAGGAGTACAAGTCATCAAAGAACTTAGTACATATTTCACTCATCCGGAGGCGGATGGTTGTCCTGAGACGCGTATTGTCCTTGAGAGCAGATGGAATGTGGTGCCTAAAGCGAATATCCCTTTCTACGGCTTTCATACTAACCCTACTTTCAGCTGCTTCGCGGAGTTCTTTTGTCTGTAGCCTTCATAGTCGCATTTTATCTTTTTTCTTATCGCTTCGCAGAGTTCCCTGTAATCCGCGGTTTGCACTCGTCCTTCGGCTTTCATGCGCGCTCTCTTCTTCATCATTTGACCGCTTCTGGAGTTATACGCCGTCGCCTTGCTGGTTCCGTTGCTGTGCTCGATGCCTTCACGGCCTGCGTTATTTACTCCACCAGATCTTCGTAGTCAGCATCGATGCTATTACCACTATTCATCTGTAGGTCTGACGACGCAGTCATCGTTGCGTACATGTCGGCATTGAAAGTACGTCGTATGAGTGTTTTTTGCGAATGTAAAACTCGATTTTCTTTCCTGACATCGCAGAGGATCACTGAGCGTAGAAGTCGGTGATCGGAGCCGGTCGCAATCACACTTTCCCCAATAACGGAGACGTCAGCGAACAATCTTGGTGTATCGGTAAGCACATAATCAATCTGTCCTAAAGTTTTCGTGTCCGGGCTCCTCCAAGTCCAAAGACGCTTGGCTTTTTTCTCGAAGAAGGGTTCATAATCGAGAAGTTGTGTTGTTCTGCAAACTCGATTAGACGGTTTTCTCTTTCGTTTCTTACTCCTACGCGGTACCTTCCTAGAAGGTGTTCCGTACCGTTTTCAAAGTCTTGAATTAGCCTGAAAACTGCCTCTAGGCGAGAATTGTGCTCCTCTATAGTTTTCCCGGTGACAATGATATCGTCGAGGTACGCTGCAGTACCATCCCATCCTGCAGTCAAGGTATCCATTTGTTGTTGGAAAATTGCAGGAGCCACTTCCACTACGAAAGGTAAGCAATTGAGGCGGTATAGGCCGCGGAGCTTAGCGAAGATATCGTCTGGAGCCGGAAGTGGGTGCTGGTGCTGCTCGAGTGCGGCGTTCAGGCCTGTAGAGAAGTCTGCGCAGAGACGGATTGACCCTTCTTCTGAACGACAACTACCGGTGCGGCCCAGCCGGAGTGTTCGACTGGTGTCAGGACCTTTTCAGCTACCAGGCAATCGATTTTTTGGCTGATTCTTGGCAGAATAGCGTATGGAACCGGACGAGCTTTCCGGAAGACACGACTTGAGCTTGAGCGAAGCTTGTGTTTTTGTGCAGCACCCCAGTCCTGGGGCGAATACGGCAGGGAACTCTTTCCGGAGCCGTGTCGTACAGTAGTCAGTGTAGAGTCGGATATGGCACTGTACCTAATACTTCCAATGAGGCGATCGAAGAGCGACTCGACCTGCGCGATCCAGTCGAGCCCCAGTAGCGAAGTGGTGTCGGCCACATGAAAGGTTCCACTCCCTTGGCGTCCATCAATGGCGAATGTGCACTTGAAGTAGCCGCGAACATTAATTTCCTCGTTGTTTGCGGATTTTAGCTTGAATAGCGGTGGCAGCAACTTCGAACGGGCTACTGCGATCCAGTCCTTGTGCCTCAGGAGTGTGACGTCTGCGCCTGTATCTAGGCGCATGCGAGTGGAGACTCCATTGACCTTGACGGTCCGGCAGATGCGTCTGATTGGAGCTATCCTGGCGGTAGCGGAAGCGGATGGCGACTTGGTTGACTATTTTTCGCTTTTTTTCAGGTTAGACGCCCTCTTCTTGTCAAAATTCTTGCAAAATCCCTTCTTGTGTCCGAGACGATCGCATGCGTGACTGC
>UZAF01016172.1:21033-37298 GCA_900617895.1 Haemonchus placei
CTGAGAATAACACGTAATGTGTCAGCGTCCATCGTAGTCGGCGTTGCTTGATGGAGTTGGCTGCTCGGCGTAGTCGATCCTGATCGCCGGTTGATGTGGAGTCGAGGCGGAGAAGTTTTTTTGCTGGAAACAAACTGGATACAGTGATAACTAGTGAAAAGGCCGGGTTTGTATACCAGTTCCGGGTCAAATACCCTGGTCAAAGTGCAGTAATACCAGATCAAAACCTACAATTTGGCGCCTAAAAGGTGGTCTTTAGTTGACTATGGTAGATCACATGTAATAGTTACAAGCCTACAACAGACCCTATTGATGGGAACCCCGATCCCAGGCAATCGCATGGTCCTATTTACTTTGTTGTTTTCAATGCATTCTATGACATCGGCAAATATGGGGTACCTTTCTAGCTCCGCCCTCCACTTCGTTTTCTCACTCAATCTTACTGAGTTGACTACTGCGTTGTTCTCAACTTCTAGTGATTCTTCCAGGTTACTCACCGTCCCCCTGCTAAGAGCATCAGCTATTACGTTTGCTTTTCCCTTGCCATACTTTATGAGGAGATTATATCGCTGTACCTTCAACGACCATTTCAATATGCGCGCTGAAACATTGCTACGTTGGAATAAAGCAGTAAGGGGTCGGTGATCTGTTATAGCCCATATATGAGCATATGGAATCGCCTCAAAGCAAATACCACAGCTAGTGCTTCTAACCGCGATGTGGTAATTTCTTTCGGCCTTGCTTAGTGACTTACCACGGAGGGTAGTCTACTTACCGTGGGACTTTGAATGAAAACTTCAATATGGCGAAGAGGGATAATATACTTAAGGTACTATCCCATATCGAATGTTTGTGCACCACGTTTTTCTAATTTTCTAAAATGCTCATGGTACAAAGCTGGGTATGTTGATGAATACCCAAGTACCTGCGTCACACCAGCCGAGTATTTGTTCAGTCTTGAGACGATTGACTGCTTTGTCACCGGATGTAGTGAATCATCATGTATAAGATGCGCAGTTTGCGAACAACATGTGTGCTTCACGCATTTTTCAAAGTTTTTCCATCAATGTTGGGTTTCTTGCTGGCATCTAACTTATCTCTAGTATCTTTTTATTGCATGTTCCTCGAAGTTTAAAATAAATAGAGTCGTACAATTGACGTGCAGAACCACTTTCCCTGGAATGGGGTAACGAGTTAAAATGAAAGCATAAATAAGGCGTTCACCTGAAAAACGTCAAAAAAGGTTTAGAGAGTCTTTAATGAAACGAAAAAACACTTTGCAAAAATGTCGGCGAGGGCGGGGAGCAAACCCACACCGTACGCCTATGAAGCGTGACCACTACCACTGTGCCACGTCGGCACTTGACAACCTGGCGACGAGTTCGCGTATCCAAATAATACTGCTGTCAGGCAAAGTTCCAGCCCCCATAACTTTTCAAGGAGAACCATTTAGCAGTTTTGATCTCCATTTTCGTGAATAGCATTCAAAACTCTATCGATTTACCTGGGTCTTCATTCAAAGTCCAACGGTAAGTAGACTACCCCTCGCTGGTTAGTTCTTTTGGGAGACCTTAACACTGGCATTGATTGGAAGAGAGGGAGAGCTAAGAATTCGACTGCTAATAGGTTTCTGGAATTCTTTAAATGCTGTGGCTTAGTTCAACATGTAAAAATGCCCGCACGTGGAAAGTCTACTCTGGATATAATATTATCAAATGCTCCTCTTTAATTAAAAACGTCATGGTGATTCTGCCTTTTGCAGCGTCTGACCACAGTGTAATAGCATTTGAAGTCCTTATTTCTTCCCCTCCACCAGGAATACTTAGCTACCAAATTTTCTCAAAGCAGATTATTCTGCGTTGTCAAATTATTTTTCTTCTATTGATTGGTGGGGCGCTATTGATGGCTACAGCTCTGTTGATGACATTTACGAAAGGTTTTGTCGCATTGTTTGAACAGGTTTAGCCAAGTATGTACCTTTTAGTTCCATGATCGTCCCAGTAATACGACATCCAAAACAAATCAACGATATGTTAGCTCAAAAATCTCGGCTCTATGATATGTTACAAGATTATTCACTACTGATTTTTCAGCACAAGAACGTTTGCTAGGAGCTCGATCATCATCTGAGGAGATTTTTAGCCTATAAAGAATAACGAGCCACTGACGAGTCTCAAAAAAGAGCCCTTTTTGCATCAATCAAGTGAAAGATTAAGCACACCCATACATACCTTTACTTCAAGATGAAAATGGCAGGTTTTTGACTGATCCTCGAAATGCAGAAGCCCTTGCGCAGTTCTTTTCTTCTGTGTTTGCCCCAAGAACAGACGCCAACTCTGCAGTAGCTCCTATGCGCTGTGCGCGCTCGAATTCTATCACTCAGTTAGTGATAACTCTCCAAGAAGTGCATAGAGTATTGAAATCGTTGAACTGCTCTACTTCAGTTCCTTTTGACGGTATTCCTCAAATTGTTTACAAGTACTGCGCCACCTCGCTGTGTGAACCTGTTTGTGTGATACTTAACGCATCGCTGATGTATAGTGAGGTCCCGTCCTGCTGGAAGGAATCTGTCATCACAGCTATACCCAAAATAACTGAACCGAAACTAGTCTCTCCTTTTCGACTTATAAGTATTACCGCGCCTCCTGCTAAAGTCCCCGCGCCTCCTGCTAAAGTCCTGGAGAGAAAATTACGTGATTAAATTGTATCGCATCTAATGAGAAACAACCCTGTACCTAGCAGTGCTTCCACAGTTACACTTATGGCAGACTGCATGTTTTATTGGAACCTTGCTATGAACGAAGGGAAGGGTGTAGATAATATCTACTTCGATTTGACAAAGGCTTTCGGTAAGGTGAGTCATGAAAAGCTACTTCTCAAACTTCAACAGCTAGGGATTGAATGCAACATTCTTAGCTGGATTCAGTTTTACTTGGAAGATAAGCATATGTGCGTCAGTGTGGGTAACAGCTTTTCACAGAGGTTTTCCTGCTACAGCAGTGTCCTTCAAGGCGGTGTGTTGTCTCCATTGGTATTCGTAGCGGACACATACGACTCGCCTTCATATCTTTACACCCACCCTTCGATCAAAATAAAAATGTATGCCGTGACATTAAAATATATGGCGTTACAGCAATGATAATGATAGTCTAGATCAAGCTTTTACCCAATCTATTCGCAACATGATGGATTGGGCTACTGCTTGGGGAATACCTGTTAACTTTACGAAAACATCTGTACTTCATTCAGGTAAAGCCATAATCGAACCATATATAGTCAACAACATTTCATTAAATACTTCATATGAAGTTCGTGACCTTGGGTTTCTTATCAATTCTAACTTGTACTTTTCGCACCACATCGATGTTATCGTTCGAAAAGCGTTCGCAACACCTTTTGCTATTTTTAGAAATGTTCGGCGTAGCGATGCTTCAATTTTGATAAGGCTCTATAAGGCATATGTTGCTCCCATTCTCGAATGCGGTTCACAGATATGGAATCCTTATACCGAAAACCTTCAGGCAAAAATTGAAAAAGTTCTGCAAACTTTCACAAGAATATTAATGTATAAGTGTTTTCCTGACCCAACATACCCACGATCTTTACCGACCTATGATGACCACTTGCACCGTTTCAATCTCAAAACATTATTGTACAGAAGAGTATTCAATGATATAGTATTCTGTTTTAAAATGCTGAGAGGTGAACTCAAGCTGCGGCCGAGTAAGTACTGGGTAATCAGACCGTGTAGACGTCGTACCACTTCGCTATCACTACAATGCCCTAAACTGAACAGTAATCGTAGGCCCTGTGTATTTCATTCGCTTTTCTTCCGTGGAGCAAGATGGCTTCAACTATTACCATTAGACCTGCAAAAGGCGCGAATTACCGATGCGTTCAAAAAGAAATTGAGGAAGTTAGACTTTCTTGCTTTGTTAGGCATACAAGGTTTCTAACATGTATAGTCTAAAGAATATCCACTTATGATTATGGTACTGAAGCGCACCTGTGCGTGTATTTTGAATAAATAAATAAATAAATAAACTGGGTTACTCAGAACTATCGTTAACTATACCTTTTCCACAGCTTCTAATCTCACTGACACCTTCTTCGGTTGGATTATTGAATCAAATATTAAGCAAGCAGTGGATATTGTATCCATAGGTCGTTCTAAAGCCTTTGAAAGGGGCAGCTATTCCATACTTCTGTCAAGACTACATGAACTTGGCATCAATGGAAGCTGTTGAGCTGGTTCCGATCTTCCCTCAGCCATAGATATACGACGGTAGGAGTTGGTCAGAGTCTCTAGCAGCTATATTATTATCACAGTTGAATTCCTCTAAGTGTTGTGTTTTCACCCCTTTTGTTTCCACCCCATTTACACTATTAATCTTTCAGTTTACATGAAAGCTCCGAATAACATCAAAACACAAAGTCACGCTGACGACACTGAGTTTTATGGCGCTTGTGGCAAGGGAAACTGGAAAAAGGCTTGTTTAGCTCTTCAATGCTCTATCGAAAAGATGTTTGAGTGGGACACTTTGTGGCGACTCTCTATTGGCCTTAACAAGTGTTCGGTGTTGCATATCGGTGAAGGTTCTCCTCTGGATTATTAAATTGGTGGCACCAAACTGGTCCGCTGTTATTCCCCCCAAAGACTCCTTGTTGCACACACATGGACCCGATCATAGGTTCTCTCCTCACATAGACAGTGTGATTAATCGAGCTTTCTCTGTTTGGTTTCTCATCCTGCGTAATGTGCTGACTAAAGACCAAAAAATACTAATTCGTTTGTACAAGGCATACGTCTTCATCGTTCACCTTGAATACTGCTCTCACGTATGGAACCCGATGTGTAAGAAGGATACTGCTGAACTATGTAGAGAAAGCCCAGGGAACGTTCATGAGGATGACGTTTCTCAGAAAGTCTCCTGGCACGCATTACAGATTGATCCCTAGTTATGATGATCGTCCAAGAATATTCCGTTTGATGAGTCTAAAAAATAGACGTACCATAAGTGATCTCGCTTCTTGATTCCGTATTATACGCAGGAAAGTTAAGATCGGAGCTAGTAAGCACTGGGTCTTCCGGCCTAGCAGTGCTAGATCTAACGGCTTCCATACAAAGCAGAAGAATAAGAAGATTCAACCATACTTTAAAGGCACCGTTCACGATTAAAAAGTTATTGAGTTCTTACCTTATTAATACTCAGCGGCCCCCATGGGTTGTAGAAGGGACCCTCTCACTCCCCCAATCTCTCTGGCAATCTGCCAATTTGCCCGAACACTCTCTAACCGACGTTCTTCCAATGTGAGACTCGTCCAACCCCCTTTCCAGCTCTTTTTTTGGCCCTTTGTAATTCATTTTGTTCATCGTTTTTTGCGCTTTTTTCATTGTTACCGCTTTATTCTAGAGTAGCTCTACCAATTCCCGTCAAAAAAGGGTACCCTAACTTTTTTGTGAACGGTGCCTTTAACTTCAATTCGTTATTTTTCCGGACAGCGAGGTGGCTAAGAAAGCTTCCGCGGGAAGTTCTACAGTCAAGTAATGGTGAGATCTTTTAAGCCAGTTAAAGGATGCTAAATGTAGCTCAGATAGTCGATTCATAAACTTGCTCATTATCGTTATGGTCTGTTGAGGCAGCCCTCCTTTGGTATCGTTCTATAGCAGCTGCATCTGTTGCGGTATAAGGGGCAAGCATGACTCATGAAGTGCCTTTTCCCGCTTTCCCGTTTCCTGAACATTTTCATCCATGATCTGTGTGATGCATTTTTCTCCTTATTCTCTGCGCCATGTATCCTAGTTTTAGAGTCTCTCGACTTGGTCATCCATGTCGCTGTTATCTTTTAGAAATCCGTTTGTATAAACTCAACTTCTTTTCTGTGTCTACCTATAGGATGCTTTCTCTTACTTTTATTTTCAGTTTCCTTTGTTTTTTTTGTTATTCTGAAGGCTCTTCTCACAGCAATCTTAAACCTGCAGTCCGTCGCCACTGTTGCTATTGCACAGGCAATGACCGAAGTCTGCTTATCGCGATGCCTCTGATTTAGCGGAATCTCTACTCGACCACTCACTTCTTGCCAATCAGCCAGTAGCTTACAAGCCGGTTCCACGTAGGAGTGGCATACCCGTATGGCGAAGTTCCGGCTTCGTCCTATAACACCCTACGGGATGAGGACACCGTGGCCAACCGGTGCGGTTACTGACTATAAGAGCATCGTATACGCCAGTGATTTCGTCGTGTTTTCCTTTTTTAGTGTTACATTGCAATGTGGCATCGGGTGGTTTATTTGCTAAATATGGCTTACCCATTGGAGCGTATGAATGAATAACTAAAATAATTTCAAGTCAAGGTTTACAAGACTGTCGTAAGGCTAGTCGCGACATACGGTGCGGAGTGCTGGTTCGTGTTTCAAAAAATTGGAGCACGCCTTCTAATAGGAATAAAAGTGCTACACTGAAAGGCTTGGGTCACAATTTTGAACAATAGTAGTGGTGATGCGAATGAGTAGCGTTTCATTAGCCCCCATTGCATATGATATGCGCAAAAATACAAGGTGGATCAAAGTTATAATAGCAGTGCCCGGGGCCGACATCGAGTTTTTCCGTGCTTAAACCGTTTCATCCAGTACGTAAAGACGTCCACAGAGTACTTAAAGGCACAGTTTACGATAATTCAATGGACGGGAACGACAATGGCCTTCCCGCCTCTCGATCGATGTCACGTCATCACGTCAGACGAGTGACGAGACAATACAGATTGCAACTATTCGTTTTAGGACCCACATACAATCAGCTGGTCGCCGAGTGATGAGGCGGTGTATTTCTCCCATTCTTTCCTCCTCTGTTATTTTTTTTTTGCTGCCGCGACCACCTATTTAATTTCCTACTCCTAGAGGCTGAGCAAGGTGAGCAACTCTTGCTGTTACTAGGGTTTTTTTGTTTACTTATGCTTATAGGTGAATAAATTTTTGCTTACCATAGTCTGCTATTCGTACCAGGGCCCACACGTACGTAGTGAGACACTGTATAGCTCGTCCACACGCCACATTCCTCTTCATTTTTCTGGTCTCATTCTCGCCCAGCCCCCTTTTTAACGATTTTTCGAAGCCTTTTTTTTCATTTTGGAAACACCGATTCACGCAGTTTCTCCACATTCATCGCCCTATTCTCGACCTTCTCTTTCATTTTTCATCATAATCTGGATTATCGAAAATTATCGTGTACTGTGCCTTTAATTTAAAAGGCAGGTGGTATATTCAACCATCAGACGCTTTGAAAAGTAGGGAACAACTGCAGAAAAGTCAAGGTCTGCTCAGTGAAGCTCACTCTGCACATAGGAAGCTCAAAGGAATGATATCGCTTGGAGTTTTGAAAGGTCATCTGCATAACAAAGTCAAAGTACACGAACAAAAGTCATTTTCTCTGTGAGCGGGCTGAAGAGCGGAGGAAGTATGGCTCGCAGTAGCTACCACACCGTTTCATTAGAAACCGTCATAGGGAATTCCCTTTCACCGACGAGAAGATATTCACGGTGAGAAAGGTGCTCGATAGGCAGTACTGGATTTATGCGATGAACAAGGGGAAGTAAGACAGCGCAGACTCACTCGCTTCTCGTAATGGCCTTTGCTGGCATCACGGCCGAGGCAGAAACACCGATAATCTTCGTAACTCAAGGGGTCAAGTTCAATAAGGAGACCTACTTGGTGCGCTATAGGGCGCTCCGGCGAATCGAATCAGATGTGTCATAACGATGAAGCTCCTGACCCCAGATTTAAAGTTGTTCAGGGATTCTCTTCGAGGAATTCCCCGGATCATAATCACCGACCAAAGGCTACTGAGGAGTCTTGACCTAGATCCCTTGAATTTCTCAATGTAGTCAGCCTTCGAACTGAAAGCGTTCGCTAAAACCTACAAGAACTGAAATAGTCTCGAGAGAGAGTGCTTTGCAAATAAAAGGGAAAAGTTGTGCAAAACTATCTGCGTGTCGCCTCCAACGCCTCCTATCGTTGTTTCCGGGCTTGAGTGGAAACAGAAGGCAACAGATCTCAAAGTCAACATACTTCCATAATAAGAAAATAGGATCGCATCCCAAAATATAGGGTACCCTCCGACGCCTGTCGCGGGCGCGACTCTCGGCCAGTTGCCAAACATTCTTCGATGGTAGATTTCAGATGGTAGATACTACTCGATTAAACTTCCACTACTGTTTGTTCAATAGTACATGTGTAACACATTATTCTGGGTTCTGGCCGGAGGAGGGTAAAGGCTCCATTGCATCGAATATGTTCCTGCAGCATCATTTCCTCTAGCAAACTCCTCGAACATGAATACAGAAGCAGTCAAAAGTGCTTGGGTTTGAGAACCAATGCCCTATCCCTAGGCTTTCCACTGCTTCAAATTTTCGATCGCACTTTCTTATGCACGTTCTTTCATAGGACCCTTACTACAGAACAAGATAGGACACCGGATATCAACGACATAATGAGTTTTGACAATTGAACTCCGAGGAACCGTCAACATCAGAGGATGGAGTTAAGATGTCCCACACCGTGAGAAGTGGGTAGTAGAGTTTGAGCGAAACACTCGAGCGGAACCCTCAGGAATTAGTGGTGACAGATCAGAATTGCAAAATCGACAATGATCTTTTCCAATCGTTAGCAAGTGCGCGAATGCCTCCAAATCTCATCCTCTAGATTATCTCTAACTCTGAACAACGCCTTCTCAGGACCTTACTTGCCTTTCAAGATGTTTTGATTATTTTTTTTACACTTTTCAAGTTGTTGAGCTTTATGGCTCTGATGGCGCAGACCTCAGCCCAGACCATCATAGAAGAGAGGAAAAAGCCGTGGACACGATCTGACCATTCTCAGCTCCCTCGCCACTTGTAGTGAGAAATATATGTGTGCCTAGGAATTTTTACTTTCTTGAACGCTGGACACCTTTTCGCTGAAAAAATTGTGTCGAAGCGCATTCAAGTAGGACACGGCATTCGTTCTGCATCTTGGAATTTTTCCCGTTCTTTCTCAGGACGTTTATAAGGCTTCAAATCCCGTCTATACACAATTGTATTTGCTCGAGGAAGACTATTCTCATCAAAGCATGGATTACAATTTTTCTAATAGTTCTGCAAAATTAGTAGTAATCATTTCCAAGCAATAATATTCGGAAAATAGGGAAAAATTGGAACGAGACGTGTAGTATTATATTTTAGCGTCTGTCATCCCAAACTCGGGAGAGCAAGTTCCTTCGTGCTATATTCTGAGTAAAACAGAGCTCAGAAGAAACTCGTCCACACTGTGTCGAGCGACTTTTTTGAAAGACAATCCTTCTGAGGCGGTTGACAGGCAAAAGAATTTCAAAGAATGTGTGGTTGAAATATCACATGTCCTCTGATGTTTTCAGTTTCTGATATGCTTTCATCGAGGAACTTCCCAAAAATATATCATCTTTTTTGACTTGATGTTTTGTTACTATTACTGCTGTTATTTCGCAGTAGGCTATGCGAAATTCTCACAAAGTTGGCGATTTGTGGACAAAAATTTAGAATCTGTCTTTATACCTCCCACCGACGATGACAAGGCACTGTCTTGTTCAGCATTGTGGTGATCCTAGGAAATACCTGTTCTTCCACCACTTCCGTTCTTCTTGCCTGTGAGATAATGTTTTACTTGGTCCGGAAAGTTCTGAGAGAATTTTGCCTCTCAATTTCAAGGCATGTTGCATGCGAACACGCTAAAGAAGGACTATAGATCCGATAGCATGAAAAGGGCCAATGTTCACATAGCAACACTATAGCTGATTGGTATTTGACGTGGTCGTTCGTCGACCGAAGGATGTGCCATTAATGAAAATGCAGTAGCCTTCTGCTTCACCAATACGAAGCCGACCGCTTCGACACTCAGGCTTAGAGCAGTGATCTTCTCTTGTCACCTACCATGAACGAAATTTGTCGAAGCAAACGTATTTTGTCCTCAAATACGGACATTGTTCTGACCTTCCTCCAGAGCAATCCTGTTCAAAGTGACAGGATGTGGAAAAGACTATCTTTAGCCCTTGATCCATCACCTACGGTATTCTACGCAGTATTCACTCTCAAAGCAAGACTCTTTACAAGTATCGCACATCCTTGACTGAGCAGGAGCGTCGAATGCAAGTTAGTGTTTGTCAGAAGCTCCTCGACTGTAAGCGAACGACGACATCAATAGACTTCATCACTGCTCAGGATAAAAAGAGGATGTCATATAAAAATCCGCACAGGAAATAACAATGCCCAACAGCGGACGTAAGGCCACAACCCGCCATAAAGCGAGGCGCTCACGATAAAAAGGCAAGAGCTCGTTTTCCCCTGCTCAACCGGGTGTTTTACTATGAGATCCTACAACAGTTTACTGTGTGAACGCAAGATATCCTGTTAACAAATGAGGGGAATGGTGTTTCGAGCCCACGTTCCACACCGATTACAAGGAACAAGGAAATTTCCGGTTGTGATGGATAATGCTCGATAACCCCTCGCGAGGACGTCGATGAATGAGCTAGAGAGACTTGATATACCCTGGCTACCCTATCCCCACATATTCACCGGACATTAGCTTATATGACTGCCACACTTTCAGAAGCTCATAGGCCTGCTCTATAGAAAAAATTCACCATCTCCCATCTCTCGTAGGTGGTAGATGAATGAATTGCGTCATGCCTCTCTACATGCTGGAGGAATGGCATCAGTGCCGTTTGATGGAGAGACGTTGTGGCTAAGAAAAGCCACTATTTTTTTCTGACTTTTTACCAAAACTTTTCGGACAGCCTAATAGTAATCTAGTAAATGCTTATAAGACAAGCTTCTCAACTACACATAAGATCAACAATTCTGAAACTTGACCATGATAAAATCATAAATGTGGTGGTGCTGACGCAACTCTGATGTTCTAGTAGCTTGTTTGAAGGAATATGGAGTGCTTTTTTAGAGAACGTTAGTCTGAAACAATTAAAATGATTCACCTGCTCGACGTGGGATGGCTTCGAATGGTGTGCTGATTTAGTACTGCCAACGACTGCTCGAGATGCATATCAAAAAGACCATTCGCTGACAACTCTGGATCAACCAAAGATTTCAATAAGATAACTTTTGATTATTACTAATGGGCCGAGCTTTCAACCAATTTCGAAGAGCAGTCATCATCCTGATTGAATTATAAATATTATTTGTACTTCTAAAATATCTCGAAACACTTGTTTATCTGAAAAATGCGACTTGAATGCAAAAACACGATTATTGTTACCGGTTGGTTTCAGATCAGGGGCTGTAATGGAGTAGATATAAATATTCTCGATACCTTCTCGTGACAAGTGCAATCTGTTGCGGAATGTGACATTATGAGCACCACCACGGTTCAACGTTAAGCAAGAATCTCACCCGAAGTGATCAAGCAGGGCCTCATTAGAAATCTTACCGTTCAGAAATAAGGCGACTGCCTTCAAACAGGAATACTCTGTCCTGTCTAGATCGAGCGATCTCATACAATTCAGAGCTGCTATTACTTCAGGTTCGTAGTTTAGCTCGTCAAGTAATGACGTCTGTGACCATTCTGCTAGTGACAACAGAAATAATAATCTCCAGTTGACGTTTAGAAGGTGGGACTGAAATATGTAATGATCCATGAAGTTATTAATACATGTTGTATACAGTACTCTTACACATACCGAGCCTATTTTCAACTGAAATTTTTTCCCTCAAGACTATGTGTTAACATCAGTCCATCCGTGAGCTGAAAGGTACTGATCTGTCACAGAGTGCTATGCTTGCATCATTGTCATGCCCCAAAATAAATTTTTGATTTCGGCTGATGCCGGTCGAATCGGTGGAATCGGCTGACTTTCAGCTGTTCTTGTAGTTCATCAGGTGAGGACCACAGATGAAAAACACGAATTAAGAGAAGTAATTCCTTTGTCCAGCTTGGCAGCTATTAGGACAAAACCAGAAGCCTGATCGTAAGTGAAGAATAAAGACAGTTAGGCACTATTTACCCTTTACTGCCCCACTTTGTCGAGAATGGGCTGGATTTCNGAAATCCAGCCCATTCTCGACAAAGTGGGGCAGTAAAGGGTAAATAGTGCCGACAGTTATGCAACAAATTACTGTAGAAAAAGTTTTTGATCGACGATCATTGAGAAGTGGTGATAAAATAAAGAACTACGGACAAAACGTGATTTAGAACTGTCATGGCAAGCCGGACAATTACCAACATATGACAGCAAATCGGTTGAAAACAATTCTGTAGTAAAATACTCAGAAGTGGTTGGTGGCTACCTTCTTGCAATAAGAAATGGACACCGAACCATTGCCTGCTGATTTTAGTCAATGCGACTTTTCACTCGAGCATAGATAGCCATTCTTTGAAAATATCAAGCCGCTCGGTAATGCAGATCAGTACCTCTCGAATGGTACACATGAATTTGAAATCTGGAGAAGTGTAAGAAAGGACTTCAGTTCAAGCAACAACATCATTTTAACGATCTAGTATTATACATATACAGATGACACTTGTCGGCAGACATTCCTTCAACGCAACATGTAACGGAAACACCGCGTACTACCACTACAACGTGAGAAATACTTGCAACTCTTATTTTCATGCACAACGAATTGAGCTGTCGGAGTATGAGTGCACGCTGGAGACAAATACATATGCGCTTCGCCATTATATGTAATAACGACTGGCTATTATCTGCATTGGTATTGAAATATGAAATATTGTCGTTGTTTTTGATTTGTACTTTTAAAGTTTCTGACTCTGCACTCTTATGATAGACCTTCGGCATCTAGTACCTTCGTCAGACTTCAATTTTTGCGATATATTGCTACAATCAATCAATCAACCGAAAATTCTGAGGAAATAGAGGAAATGGAGCTGTCAGCGGGAGCATGAAAGGAAAATGGACGCCGCTTTTGTCCTGATGCGACCGAGTGTTCTCACTCAATCGGTCTCAGGAGTCACGTAACTCCTCTTTCGCACTGCTTTCCAGCTTGATGAGGGATATTTTGTGTACTTCATGATTTTCCTTTCTGGTGGTCGTACCAAATATCTATGCAAGACCCATGCCTAACTGTAAAAAAAGGAGGGAATAGTAAATAGGAGAATATAAGTTGGGAAGCAGTTGTCGACCACAAATTCTATAGATTTCAGAAAAAGAAATTGTTTTTTGTTCCGTGCGCTCCCGAAAAGAGAGTTTGAATTTTTGGTTGTTGTCCGCGCTCTTTTCCAAAGTGCTCTTGTATCAAAATTGGATTCGTGAGTAGGATAAGAGCGAAGAGAGGGCCAAACTAACGAAGAGTACCTTCAGAAGTCTTGCACTTTGATATTAATTCCGGAGAGAATAAAAGCGGAGAACCAAGGAGAAACAAAGTGATGAGATTTAGGCTGTCGAATTCATTGGTGAACCTGTCGATGTGCTACTGAGATTATAGCAATTCGATGATATGGCGAAATTAGAGGCTATCAATGGATAAGTTATTTACCATGTTATCCCAGACAACAGTTTATCTCTTGCCGCCGCCATTCGCCTCTTCAAAATGGTATTGAAGATTGAAGTTATCAAAAAGCTAAAAATTATTGGCAGTTCTCTAATCGTTGCCTCACTCTGCGTTACTGCTTCTGCATTTTTTGTTACTGTTTGTCATTTTCGCTGGGATTTTGTATTGAGTCTTGAGGCACCTAAGGTGTTACCATCAGAGAAACGGCATCATCAATGCACTTTGATCGTAGACCTGACCCTAAGAGTTTGAAGAACAAGTATGGCATCATATTCGAATAGATCATAAACTCCTTATTTTTTCAGTCCTCCTTGATGATGAAGCTTCGACAACTCCAGCCAAAAACAGAGGGCCAAACATCTAACTTTCTTTAAACTTGATAGTTCCTTCTGGCTGTGGATTTCATGGAGACGAGTAGTTTTGCGGTCATTCAGAGGCTCAGATCATGCCATATAAGTAATACATACAAAATTGCATTTCAGGTAAGCGGCTTGCATAGCTCCCTGTTCAAAGACCTCGCCATTGTGTTTCCGGGTTATTACTATTACTAATCACTTTCATGATACATGGCAAATGCCTTTCAAGTAACCGTTGAGCTATTCGACCCCTCACTGCCCACCTTAATGGCCCATCACCTTCGCTATTGCCACGTTCTTTCAAAAGCACATCTCAAAGCAGTATTGGCATCCAACTCACAGGACGACAACGACAACACTACCAGAAGCACAGTCCTTACTAAACCACCAAAAACATGCAGATGCTTTTCAAAAGGGAATTATGATTTCATCGTTCCTGCACTCGCTAGATTGACTGCTTCACTCTGTGCAGTACCTGCCCCAGCGTTTACTTGCTATACTCCAAAGGACAAGTGTATGTGCCGCTCAAGTAATATAGGGAAAAAACCAAAATATATCCACGACGAGACTGCTTCCTCAAAAACAAAATGCACAGGTCAAACGAATGCACGCAGCCTCCACCATGCTAGATTCTAGATACTACATCTACCTCCGAAGATTAAGACGCGCTCCTCATAGACATCGACTCGTGGAATAAAGTGAAAATAGCATTATGCAAGGTTCAGAAACGACTTTAGCTATTGCAGGAAAAGTTGAACTTGTCATACAGTATTCAAAATTTGACTTCCTCAGACGGTGACCTGATTAAGCATGATCTTGCTAAGGTTAACTTATTCGCCGACTTTTTCAAAATAGTATACAAAAGGCAGCCGAATTCATGCGGCTATTTATCTGCAAGGAAAAACGAATTCTTGAATTGGATCGACGTATCTAGCGATTCTCTCTACTCCACTCTGCGCAAACTCCAAGGTAAAGTGTTCACCTCCCCGAATAACGTTCGCTACATATTCCTGAAGAATGTTGCCCCCGATGTCGCATCGGCTCTTGCGGTACTATTTAGTAACATTTAACTTCACAGAGACGTTACTGAGTTTTGGAGGATAGACCTTGTCAGACCTATTTTTTGAAAAAGACGCAGGAATAATGTTTCCAACTACAGACCCACATGTCTGACCGGCTCCGTGAGCAAAGGTATTTAGCGTATAGTCTGTCGGAAAATTACTAGTTTTCTGCTGGAGAAGAGCCTCTCACACAACAGTCAGCACTTTCTGGAGCAATCATCTGGCTTTCTGGAGCACCGATCGACATTGTCGGCTCTGCTGTCAACAGTCCCCCTCTGTTCCATTACTTCTCGAAAAACTAAATTCTTACGGCTCTATTGTCGTCTAGCTTTTTTACTTTCCTTTCTTGATGAAAGATTCAAGGTAGTGCAGGTGAACAACTCGCGTTCCTATTCTTATTGCACGCCTTACGGCGTACCTCAATGTACGTGCATTGGGCCGCTCATGTTCATACTATACGTGAACAACTTTGTTGACTCTCTTCCTACTGGCGCCTTTTGCAGTCTATATGCGAATGACTCCAAAATCTTTACCATAAATGACAGCTGTAAGCTTCAGTACGCAATAACATGTGTTGAGGCTCGGTCCAAAGAAATGGAGTTAGGAAATTTTCCCTCAGAAGACAGCTATAATGGGATTGGGTGGAAATCATCCAAACCTCACTTTTCCGATTTGCGGGGTCAAGCTCTCCCGTATAGCTGGAGTTAGGGACCTCGGAGTGTTTACTCAGATAAACTTGAATTCGAAGGGTTCATACGTGAGACAGTAGTTAATGCTAGCTCTAGAGCCAATTTTATTCTGAGTGCCTTCAAAATGGGCGTGCCTAACTTGCTTTTCTCCCTATTCAATCTTTACGTTTGCCCAATCCTTGAGTACTGCTCTCCTATCTGGTCACCACATGAAATATCGCTGATTAGTTAAAGTGAGAAAATGCTTAGAAGCTTCACCTATCGTTGTTTCATGCGCAAGGACATGTCAGCTCTATCGCGTGTAAAAAAACTCGGTGGCGAACCGCTTGAATCCCGACGGAAACTAATCGATTTTGGTTTGATGTACAGGGTGTCCCAAAATTATTTGCGCCAAAGTTCAGTAATTTTTAAGGTAGAAATAGTCTATCAAATTCACATCACCTGTTATTAATTAGTTGCATAAGAAGGTTTCCTTGCAATATGCATGGTTGCTGATGTGGAACTCCCATTACCTTTCAGATTGAGGAGGCTCATTCAATGCCACTTGCAATCATTGACGCGCGAGAAGTGGAAGGGCGTTATGAAATTCTTTGGGATTTCTCTAATAACCGTATAGGAGGCTATTAA
>UZAF01016172.1:47554-90189 GCA_900617895.1 Haemonchus placei
CGAAGATGGTTAGAGCTGGGATTGAACCGCATCTTCTCAATCGCAAACGTCCGATTCGGGTTGTTAAGCTTTCGTACGAATCGATGTTCATGGCCAAGTGCGTATTGACGAGGACACCTACGCCGCCGACGCCTCTACTGTCGCATGTTCCAAGGAACAGTTCTTCTCCAGTCTCAAATACAGCGTGCAGCGGGCGATGCCTTCTCGTCTCGGTCAGTCCGATGACGTCGTACTTGATCTTCCTAGCTTGCATCATCAGGTCTTCTATACACGCTTCCGATGCAAGCGTCCGTGCGTTGAAAGTACAGATCGCCATCTTAGTCCTTCTCCTTTTGGGCAGCCTGTTTTGGCCCTGAGATTTTAGCAGCCTCTCCCGAGCGGTCCTACCCAACGCTGCCGTATTGGGGGCTCCCTCAGGTTTAGGGGAATGAGGCCCATTTCTATTACTGTTTTTGGCGTGAAGATACCCAACGTGCAGCTTGCCAGGCTCTGACGTGGGGGCTATTGACTCCGGGGTCTTGCCAGGCTATCCCGAAGTGGACAAGGGGCTTTGTTTTTGGAGGCGGCCCCGAATCGCCTCCCATATACTTCCCAGTGTGACTTGATCGTCACTCGAATGCAAGCTTTTGGCCGAGTCGATGGGCAGGATACCAACTGCACCCACAGACTCTCCACACACGTATGCGTGGATCGCCAGCGAGGAACAGAGGGTATATCGACCCAGCACAGCAGAATCAAGGAGTCCATCCCCTGAATCCACCTGCGTCTCTGGGCAAGTACCGGTGACTTTTGGTCGGCGATTAATTCCCCTATCCGCCACCTGGGGACGCCCTACGTAGCCTCGTCACTAACCGGCTGGGGATCCTTCAGTGAGAGAGAACCCTCAGTGAAAGGAGATCCGTAGACGCATTGGCATATCGGTGGATATTTGTTGACACTGAACACTTTCTTTGGGAAATCCGAACTTTGTGCGTTGGCTCTACAGGGTAGGCCAGAATTATGATTACACAGATATCACTTCCCCCAAAAGGAATAAGAGGCTAATAAAACAAACCAATTGCAGGAAAGTGTCTACCACTAATCCCTTATTGAAATAGTATATTGAAAATCAGATCTGTTGCTTTCTGCTTTCACTCACCTCGGCGACGACGACAGAGGGCTTCGACGGTGGCAAGCAGATAGGATCACAAGCCGACTCTGGCTTTTCACAAATATTGCAACTATTTAATAAACAGATTGGAGATTATGAAGTCGGAACACTCTTTTTACGAAATTTCTCGACAGTTTCTGATTTGCGGTCAGGAGCTCCATCTTGAAAGTATGTCCGGTTCGAATAGCCAAAGTGTGCTATTGCACATGGCAAGATCAGACAAGTCTCCGAATCAATCTTCACACCTCATTTCACAGAGTTTTCGCCTCTGTGGTGATGCTTGCAAAGGCTGCCGCAGAAACTCAGTGGGCCTCGCGCTGTATCACTTACATTTCTCTTTCATCTTTGAATGAATCTTGTCGCCCTGCTCTTGGAGCACTTTTTGACCGTGAATGTCTTTTCGTCGGTAAACAGAAATTCCCAAAGATGGTTTTTTTCAAAAACGGAAATGGCGTAGCAGTTTTCGCGAACCAACATTCCTCTTCTCTTCGGCCTGCCCACCTGAAAAATCACTTTCTATCGTGTAATTGCCTTGTTGTGACGACGGTGCTTCACTTTTTACGTAGAAAACTTCATAAGATATCCATGCCATTTTTTTGGAACGGTTTTTCGTAAAAACCTTCAGCGAGAGAGAAAGATGAAGGGTTGTTTGTTTCCAATTGAACGAGTTACAACTTCATGCATTTTTTGGCCCCCCTCTATCTGTTGAGATCGGAAATGAAGCGGCATCTCCGCATACGATACAAATGGCAGTAAAGCTTTTGTTTGAGAATCTGCCCTACCGACAACCTCATTAGGTCCTGCTCTTCTGCAGTCTTTCAGATGGGTCATCCAGGATTGCGATTGACTCGCAAACGGAGCATTTAAATGGTCCTAAGCTCGGGACCACCGACCTGCTTAGCCCTTCCTGGTTTGTCCTTGATTGAATCTTCTTCCCAACATCGTTCATAGCTTTTTGTACTGATACTTTAGGAATCACAAGGTATCTCATAATGCCCTTCCGACCCTCGCACGCCAATGTTTGCATTGCAAGGGGTACTGAGTTAGTGGCGGCCATCCGAACATTTCACTTCAGCAAGCATGCGATTGCAAGAAAATCCACGTGCGCTACTAGTTAATAGAAGTGAAGTGGATTTGTCAAATCGCTCCTACCTTGAAAGATTCTGAATTTGGGCGCCCGTATTTTTGGGACAACCTGTATAATACATAGGGCAACAATGACTCATCCCAGGGCACACGTAAGGACTGATGCGCTTCAGTGCAAGATGTTGAACGTTATTCAGATGCCACGCAAATTTAGGGTGATTACTCGAAACTATTAATCCAGTATTTGCGTTTTGCACTTCGAACATCATAAAAACTACTCGTCTTTGGAGCCATCAATGTTTGTTGATGAGAAATAAACTGCGCGACATATTGCTACTCGTAAACGATCATGATCAAAACGGGATAAACCTTCCCAAATAATATCCAAGCTGATCTTCATCAAAAACATGGTATAGTATTCGTTTTTTGGGGCTGCGCAGGTGTGATATATTCTATTGTACGGAGAGATCCCGCCGCTTTTGACTTTTGACTCGTGGGAGAATGGAAGACATCCAGCACATTTTCGGCAGTTACCGAGTTGCTCCTACCGCAAAGGTAAGGACGTAGTTACAGCCGCGACAAAGATGGTGACATTCACGGAAACATGCTAATCGAGACGAATAGACACATCACCACCCGTGAAATAAAAAAATCTATTGCCCAGGAATCATCCATCTATGAGACCATTTGCTGGAACACAGTTGTTAGGCGCCTTGACGTCTGTGTACCTCAAAA
The DNA here is from genome assembly GCA_900617895.1 of Haemonchus placei. NCBI lineage: Eukaryota > Metazoa > Nematoda > Chromadorea > Rhabditida > Trichostrongylidae > Haemonchus > Haemonchus placei. The sequence goes on from UZAF01016172.1 coordinate 50,526, forward strand.
ACTGAGCGAGCGTGATGGGCTGCGCCTGCATTTACTATGACGTAACGAAAGTGTCCTGTTTCTGAAAGCATGATGACCAGGAATGAAAGTGGGTCATGTAAAACAACGTGGAGCGGGAACAATGATGTAGCCTCCCTAGCAAGCCGCCACAACCACTTCAGAAGCCAAAACCCAGGTGTGGAAGATCATGCTGCGTTGCTGTTAGGTGGATCGTTCAATTCGCCGTAGGAATGCAAAAAGCACCAGGAGGGCTTTTGCAGCTCTAAGTCTAGAGCCTTCCATGAAGTGACACTTCCAAGGAAATGAAAAGAGTTGAGAATGTCTTGTTCGATATAAGAGTTTGTTCTTCTGAAAGTTCTCACTCGAAGTCGATCCAAAGATCAACGGAAATTGACGGACAAGCCAATGTCTTGAGGTATCTCCAAATATTCGAAATGTCAATTGGAACGTTACAGTCGACAACTGATGAAAATAGATGAAGCAGCAAAATCTGCTAGAGATAGAAAGTAGCAAAGAAATGATTCCACTGAGACAACACTAAAACCCATACATCTCCGGCGATCAAGCAGAAATTATTGGAGCTTGGTCGGACAATAGTGTTGCATCCACCTCATAGCTAGGATCTTGCCTCAGCGACTACTATTTTGGATACTGCTGAACCTGTATCTCGAATGAAAAATTAGAAAAAGAAATTTGAAATAGTCAATGTACTAAGATCTCCATTCGACAGAAGATAACATAATCACCAGAAAAAGTCGAATAGAAGGAAATCGTGATCCTGTGCTGTTACCCAAAAGAGTCTTATTATTGGCGCATGTGCTCAGATGATTTGACTTCGTAATTCTTTAATTTCAGCATCAATGTTCTTTCTTCGAGAAAAGACAGTTGAGATTAGGTATAGTCCCCTACGATCAGTATGGAAATTGAAATCGAACGATTAAAAAACACAGTTTATCTTGTTGAAACATCGCAAACAAGTAAACTTTCTCGCAAGCAGAACACTTAGCATAAACTCTAGTCACACTTCTCCTAGCTTCTTCTCTTTCTTTTTCATTTTCACTCTCATTTTCATTTTCATTTTCTGCGGCCAAGGCTTCAATCATGATGTCCTCATTTGTATTTGACGATAATGTTGGCCCCTAGTTCAAGGTTTAATCTCTCTTAAAGGTTTAATAACCAAAATGAAAAGAATTAGCTGAATAAGAAAAAAACAAGTTTTCAGCCATGCCTTTAGGGTCCAGACCAAGAGGAGAGCCAGGAGTTGCTGAGCATACACTAGCTAGTCATTCGGAAAAAGCCTCATTTGTTTGACAACAATAATTAGGCGTCCAAGTCCGAATGACCCTTGCCTGTTGAGGCTACTGGTCATATAGGCTTACAGTACTTGAAGAAAGAACTCGAAAATTCACGCGAATACCGCAAACTCGCGTCTCTTTCGTCTTTTCTTGACAAATCAATTACAAGTGGAGTACCTAAAAAGCTAAAAACACGTTTGAACTAGGCTCTATAATATAATAATAATATAAAAAAACGAGCTCTATAATCTGATACACTACAGGGTTGAAAGTGCTCCGTTTTGGATTGCGCCATGCACTTGAGTTCCATCTGAAAATTATTTGCATGTACATGAGGTGCACGCTTCAGTGCTTCTAGTGGCTGATTAGTCTCTTAGGATGAAGTGTTGGTGTTGCGTGTTGCTTAGGGGTGCGCCACGAAGTCGACTTTGCTCAGTACAATGAGAAGATTATTGATCGATTTCATTAAGTCTCCAATGTTCATTTCTGATGTGGAACTTGTAGACGACTGCATTTACAGTCTCTGCACTCAACACTCCTCCTTACAGGTTCCATTGAGAATATGCCAAAAAATTAAGTCAATTTTTCGAACATTTTCCAAATTTTGAAGGAATTTTTTCCCAAGATCTGAGGAGCTGGCGTTGAGGCACTGTATTATCATGGACAACTCTTTGTTTTCTGCAAGATCGTTATGGTACACCTTATTGTTGACCGAACTTTGTCCCTTGATATGGCCCCAAACTTCAAACTTCGTCAGGCTCAAATAATGGAATTGTGTTTTTCTCCCTTTTCTTGGCTTTTTGCAGCAGCGTTGCACACGGTTAGATTTCCCGCGAAAACTGCTACCGAATGATGTATGGGTCAATCTGGGATGAAATCCATGGGGAATTGCATTCCAAAACCCACGCTCGTCGCGAATGTGTTAACAAACTCAACGGCTTCACGGTTGCTAATTCCGTCTCTTTATAAAATATTTCAGACCAATCACATGAGTGTTATGAATGCTGCAAAGAAAGTGCTATCGTAGCCTTGCTAAGCGAACCGTTATGCCAACAGGAAAAACCAGATTTGAAATTAGCATCCCGGAGTGCCGAAAGTCTCGTCACAAATGACAACTGCGACATCAATGAGACAATGGACCAGAAAGCAGAGAGGCTGCTACAAGAAGTATTTGGATTCTTGCCACGTAAAAATGAGCATAGCGTGGCCCACTTCCCACATGGCTAAGTGGTTCATTCTGAATCCAAGCTCTAGAGCAACCCAATGGCACGTATAAACAATTCGCGTTCGCTGCAAGTTTTTTTTGGTAAGTTGTCCAGCGTTAACTGATTATTAGATTAGAAGCTATGCCATAGAACTCTTGATGGCAACGAGCTTAGCGACAGCTCTAGATAAGAAGGTCATCAGTCGACGCAATAAGCAGCCTCTTTCAAAGTAACGATGCGCAGTAGTAAAACCAGTGGTCAACCATGTTCCGACAACCTTGAACTAATTTTGTGTGAAAACAAAGCAAAACGAAATTGTTAGCATTGGCCTGGACAGAAACGGGCATCATTACAAAGCTATTGCAAACTTCAAAGCAACGATTGATGAAAAAATTTCGACGATTAACCTTTTCGGACCCGCTGAGGGAACGAAATGAAGGAACTTCCTGAGTCCATAACAAAGAGCGCTCGAGCACCCTCCCAGGAGAATCTGGGAAAACGTCCACCTGAAAAGGATATCTCAAAAGTGGAACAATCATCTCTAATTCAACCCTGTCTATTACTAACGTCCATTGAGTTCTCTTCACTGACGTCTGTTTTTTGCACCTCATTTTTATTGACTGAAAGCGAAAACTTACGATTTGATTTGTGCAGTCCTGAACAACAATGAATGGTCACCTCAAAATAGCACGAGCCTTCTTGTACAGAGTAATTTGGCATGCAATGCTCAAGGCCCAGAACAACAATTACTGTAATGATCTCTTCAGGTTGGGAATGTTAATTTTTGAGCCTGTGGCGGTGTTCGCTATTCAGATCATGTGTTTCTTCAGCAACTGGTGGAGAATAGCACAGAAACTCTTCATTCTTAATTCTGAAGATACTCAGAATGAAGACACTGCTCTATCGATTATTCCTAGAAGGTGGACATGCTCAAAAATTTGCAGAAGGGCTCGCATTCCTCTACACGTGATAGGCATCAATTCTAACCCTGTCATACTGATGTAGTGAGGGTTTCATAGTCCAAATCATTCCATTGATAAAAATGGATGAAGTATAAATATATGTTTTTTGACAGTCATATATGAGTAAATGAACGTCACAAACATACATACAAACATGCATGCATGCATACATACATACATACATACATACATACATACATACATACATACATACATACATACATACATACATACATAAGGGGTGAAGCCCAGCGTTATCCTGGCGACCTGACTGGTGAATAGTGATGGACCTATTGCATGCATTAGAAGCGATGGTGATTATTACAGTTGTAGTGATGTTTTCTTATTAACTACTTTTCTCAGCGACAGCTCGAACACTACGTCTAAAGGTAGCTCAGCTGTGCATACATATTCCATTACCTAACAAACTGACAATTATCGGTTTCGGGTGATCGATATTGAGCAGCGTAAATCTATTACACCTGAACGCTTTATGTTTGAAGGCAGTATGCTCAGTGAATTCTCGGTATAAGCAATCAGCAAGCCGATCCTTACCGCTATCAACTGGTCGATTCTATCCGATATCCCTAAAGCCTTCCTGTCATACCTGCTCTACTCCTTTGTAGTTTGAACTCATCACCTCTGAAGTTACCTGCGAATGTTCACTTCAACTCTCAAAAAAATACTAGCAATACTGATCGGTTCATTCCAGAAGGCTCAAACCCTCTGCACGATTGGGAGCATCTGGATTGTTACCGTCGTCCCTCATGTGTATTTTCGGAGCTCTTGATTCTTCTCTTTTATTGGCTAGCTCCCTGCATAAAATACCTCCTCGAGACCTTAAGTTTACGAGACTTTGCAAATAATCAATCAATTATTCGTTACTGCATAGAACACATAGAAACCTATCAAACCGACCGTGAGTATAGGGCAAATGGGTAGTGGACCTGTTGGCGAGGATTTCGAAAGAGAAATGGTACAACTGTCTCATCCTGTAGAGCAAGTTTGCTGTCATCCAATTGAACTTAGGAGATTCTTCCGATTAGACATAGGAGATCGTTTACATCTCTTCCCTTGCGTTGATTTTCGGCTCGATGCGATTTATTTCCTTTGCTTCTACGATTTTCTTTTTCTCGATCATACCAAATATCTATGCAAAACCCTCACATCAAAGAGAGGAGGGTTTTCTTTTTCATGCTCCAGTGTACGGCGCCTGGAAAAACTGCTGTGAGAATTGGCGGCGGAATTAGTCAACGCGATCTTTGAGGGTCTTGCGTTCTTCTTACGCAGTTTTTTCCATTGAATCAAGTAAATGGTGCCTCAAAGCTCGCAGATCTTTTATGGTATACGGTAGCAAAGTTCGCGGCACGTTTTCGTGGATCTGAGAAGATGTCAGGAGATGCTTCAGTGTAGTGGGAGGAACAAAACAAGTTAAATGGAAGCTGGGAGTTCTTCACGATGCGGTTCATCTCATGTGCCATTCTGTCATCAACAATAGGTACAATGAGACTCACACCGTAGCCTTTGGCCTAGGTCCTCTTATTGCCTTCGGAGTAAACGTCTCTATCGAGAATACTTTCAATCTAGCATCAATAGCTGAATCCCATCGTGGTCTATGCTTCATCTTCGTTCTCAAAAGATCCCGCACAACGTTTGCTCTCATACAAATAGGATGCGCGCTTTCAGAATGGAACAAGATGTTCGACGAAGCAATCATTCGATACCACGGTGTTCCTCGGTGATCCGACTGAACATCAGCCGTTGAACATGTTCTATCGACATTGTTCGTTTGCATCACATCGAAGTTACCTTCATACCGCCCCAGATGCGTGGAGGAGGTTTGAAGGAAACTGAAGAAAACGAACGGTGCTAATTAACTATGCACTACTACTACACTACTACTACTACACACACTACTCCATCAAAGTTGGGACGCTTAACATAGGAAATGAGAGAAGTTCCGACACCTTATGTACAATAATACTATAAACACGGACAAATAGAGTAGGCAAAGCAGTACAGGTACAAACTGCTTGACTAGAAAGGATCTTTTCACAATTCAGAGCTCAGCAAATGACTACAACTTTTTCTTCAAAGCTACTCTGACGCTTCACAACTTCTACTATTTCTGCTTTGTCTACTATGCTGCTCGCCTCACTTTTTAAGGCACAGTTCACGACAAGGAGGTTCCTACGATTTCCTCTCAGAATTACGCCAGGGGTAACACAAAGGACGCAATCGGGAAGAGAAAATCAATAGATATGGCGTTATACGAGCCTCATTACCGAGTTCGTCGACGTCCACGCCCATGATGTGTCAGACAAGTGTTGAGGCTATACACGTTGTGCTATTAGCACTAGGTTCCACACGCTCAGCTTGCAATAACCTGGTGGTAGGGTAGTGAGGTGATGTATCAATCTCATTCTATTATTCTCTGTTATTCTCTTTGCTTTTCTAACTTAAGAAGATGAAAAAGATAGATATTTCCGCCGTTAGCAGTGTTTTTGTTGGCTTATACTTATAAACATATAAATTTTAGACTACATTTTTGCTTACTATGGTCAGCTTTTCGCATCAAAACCCACACGTGCGCAATGACACAAACTGTGCGGCTTATCCGAACTCCCCTTCTACCTATTCTTCTAGTCTTACCCCTGTCCGTCCCCTTTTCTAAAGACTTTCTCAAAGCATTTTATCACTTTGGAAACAGCTACTCGCGTGCCTTCTTCGCCTTCGCACTAATCGCCACCATCGCTTTTATTTCTCGTCATAAGCTAGATAATTAAAAATTATTGTGAGCTGTGTCTCTAAATGTAAGCGTGCTCTAGCATTGCCATGGGATTTTCATTTCACCTTACCCCCTTCTGTGGGCCCCCCACCTAGGTACTTGCTGTTACGATTCACTATATTTGTTTAGCTATTTGCTCTTCATAATTTTCAGATGTTCAAAACGATCCCGCGTAGTATTGCTCGTTACAGTTCCAGAGTTAGCCGTCCTAGCTTGTAGTAGGTGTAGCGTCCTTAGTGCACGCTGCACCTACTTCAAGCTATTTACCAGCTTTGTTAGCTTTTCTTATTCTTTCTAGCAGGATCCATAATAATTTCGAAGAAAATTGTGAACATTCGATTCTAGCTCCCACTCCTGTGTGACCCATGTCCAATACACACTTCTGACCTTGAATCCTTGTTACTCCCTTTTTCTAAAACTCCAAAAAAAAAAAGTTTAGGAAAGGATCTAACGAAGTTATTTCACTTCCGCTAGATTCTAAGACAAGATTGTAACGTGTTGACTAGTCCACTTCACCTTTACTAGTCTCTATGCGCTTTTTCTATACTACAGTTTGTTTCTAAGGGCGCTCTAGATTCGCAACCCCCACTCCCCTCCCCCTCCCACATTGGTGCACACCTAACCTGAAGTGAAAGTTTGATCTGCCCTTCTTCGCTAGGATCTTTCACTCTCAATAGTCTATGAAGGGGCTACGACTTTCCGAACTCGGTCTTGGATTGATGTCTGCACCACCAAACTTAGAAATTAGACCTCCCTTTCTTCGCTAGCCTAGCCCAATCATTTTCCTAAGCTAGAGCGTTTCTGAAGGGGGTTGTCAATTTTTTTCACTACAATTTCTCTGCAATAGGTTAACATTTGCCTATAGCTTGACCTCATCGTTCTTCCATTTTGCACACTTCTGCACAACTTTATAAAGTTTTCAAATGGGGTTATCAATTTTAATTTTAGGTTCACGCAGTCCGGTAAGCCTTTTATGAGGACTGGTGCTCGAACCCCTATGCAGTTTCAATGATCTTTTTCCTGACTTTATGTTTTTTTCCTAATAGTATCAGTTGGATCGCCTGGTTGACGCCAAGCTCTCCTGCTTCCGTGTTGAAATTTGCCCAATGCCTCCACCCCTTTCTGGACGCTCTTAACTGATTAAGAACAGAAGTTATTGCTTCCCATCCAAACCGACGTACTGCGGCACACTTTGTGCGCGTATTGCGCGCTATGAGCTACACTCTGCCTATGTCCTGTGTGTTTGTGCGACTTAGTTCTGTGCCCATTTTATATGTCTTCACTCGCATTCTTACGCAAATAACGATCACTAAACACACATTCCGTTCTTACCTTCACCTTTCTCTCCTCCCCTCCAAGTGCAGTCCAGCTCAGTCACTTTCTTAACCATATCATCATTGTTCCCTTCCGGCCACACTTCTTCTTCCAACAACAGCTGACCTCTTCTCCACTGCTACTTCCCTTCCTATCTCCTTAGTACTTCAAGACGTTCCGCGCATAGTCCTTACTTTCTCCAATGTTTCGTTCAATTCCATCAAGAAGGAGAAAAAATATATTTTCTCTAGCAAGTAGAATGCTGTGTAGCATAGGCTTCTCTATTGACCTCTATACATTCTTTTCTGGGCCTTACGTTTCTACGAGGGTGCGTGTTAAACGACTTTCCCGTCTTTCTTTGCCCTCATCTCTCTTAACACGAACAATCGTGAACGCTTCCCTTGTACTCCTTCGTCTACTTTTCCCAAATTTAAAACATTTTTGAATAGTGCTGCGTCCTTCTACATTGGTACAGGTACCCTCAGCGCACATAATGCCTGTCATACCTGCTCCTCCTCAAATAGCCCAGCAATTCTTCTGTTGCTAAGTTTCTGCACAAAGTTGTAAATTCAGGTTGTTCTCGGCTGAGTTACCATGAATACTTGAAGAACAGAGTGAATCTTTTCTAATGAATAATCCCTTGTCTATTGCGGGACGTAAAATCAGCGTGCAGCTGACCCGCATCAGACTCTATCGAGCAAGCTAGTAATTGCATGCCGGAAGCATATAATTTTGTACTTGATATTCGCGATTAGCATGTCTACTCCATTCGATGATCCAAGAGAACATGAAACATATTTATGATTCGATTCGAGGTGATAAAGATGAAGATCGGTCAAGATAGTGGTGTGTACTGTCAATAAATGCTCGTCTGTCTAGTGAAGATCTAATGATGCAAAGATACAGTACAAAATACGGCAGCGCAGATTGACGGGAGGGCATTTCTCACTACAGGTGTCGACAACACCAGGATATGAGATTTCTTCTCCCGCTTCAGCCGATCTGATACTTAAAAGAGGTGTTCCACGGGTGTATACAGTGCAGGCTTTTTCTTCACCGCGTCATTGACCGTGATCATCGATTGGTACTGGGGGTCGACAATTCAAATCGGAGGTTTCAAACGATAAGATCTGCTTCAACCCCAGTTCTAACAATATCATCTCATATGCGTCTACTAAGCTGTATCTTTCACAATCCTGTTTATGAAACTAATACAGTATTAAAGAAAATTGCCTACGGGGTTAGGAAAATGCAGAACAGTGTTGTAGAAAAGTAGCCCATGAAGCTAAGAAGATACAAAACAGATCTTCTTCAAACACAATCTCGGTGTTTACTGAGGGTCAATGAAGTCTGCAGATTCGCGAGCTGATACTCAAAAAATTTTAGAGCAAACATTCCTTGAGTACGTGCAACAAGAACACGAGTCTCTTTACATGAGCCATCAGTCGCAACAGCTGCGACATCGACCGAAAGACGTCGACCTGCTTGGTAATCCCTCAGCGCAAATAACAGAGAGATAACTCTTCAATCAGGGTCGCTTCTCTGATTTGGAATGCAAATTTCAGAGCAGCACTTGGAAATACATGTATAATACAATGACTAGACGACCGTACACAATTAGCCTCCATAAGCTAGTACGAGTTGATATTCTTGCTTCAAAACTCTAGTCACGGTGTTGCATTTGTTACTCTCCGAAAGGCACCTCATATCGAAATGGGGCGTTGCAAGGAAGTTAAATTGAAATCGAATGGTGGTGAATGAGGTAATGCCACAGTTTCAAAGATTTATTCAGTCGTGCTCAAAAAAAGTGTTCTGGGAGTGTTCCTCTCCTTGCTTTTCCTTTTTTGGCTGGCTGTTCATGATAGTTTTTACGCAAAAGCCCAAGATACATCTTTAAATTCGGCATTCCGAACATTTTCTCTCTCGCTCTCCTTGAAAGGCACGATTTTTCCATGCTATTGTGGATGAGTGATTCCAACACTGTCCAATATTTGTGCGGAGCATTCAGCGTTACACTAGATATTTCGCTGGCGACATTTACGAGGGTTTGAGTGTGGGATTGAGGCAGCCCCCCTACAAATCTGTGTGGGAATTCCCTACTACTGTGAAAGCTAATTTGAAAATTGAAGCTCGAATGAATTCGGTTCTGTTCCCTTTCGCATCCAATGAAAACCTTAGAGCTTAGCAGAAGGTAACGCGCGTTCTTGAAAAATTCGAGTAAAATCGAGGTAGCAGCAAAGAAGAAAAGAACATGCGGCTCTAAGCCTACCTTTACAACACTGCGTCTCCTCCCTTTTGACCTACGATTCAAGGTTTTCAATCCCTGCGCAGCAGACAAGCATACATACCTCGTGATCAAATAAGCGATGAAGAGGATGAGGCTCGAAATTCCCCTGTACAGGGTATTCAGAGTTCCATGTGCCATCAACGAGCAAGGAAATGAGAAACGCTATTGTTCACGCTGAGGAATCAGAGATCTGATGAGCCGAACACGTCATGCGATCTCGCGATGACTACTAGACCGGGCGGTTACTGGTTGCATCTCTCTGGGCATAAACGAATTCCAGGACGGTCACCAGCGCTCCCTCACAAAAGCTGTCAACGGGAAGAGCACATCTTCACGAAACCTCTGAACGAAAGAAATGCAGTTCTTTGTGTCCTTCGAACAAGACCATCTACTAGACCATTCCGGCAGGCGACAGTTTGTAGTCTGCAACACGTTCTTCGCAAGAGGGGAGATTGAGAATGTGACCTTTGGTAACTCTATGCCAGGAAGGTCAACGATTGCCAATTCCATAGCAGTGAGAATTATCGATAAATGCGTAAACTCCGTCACCTTTACTTCTTCACCTGAAAAAGGCTTTTGACCGCCTGTCGCGATCTTTTTGAGTGTGCTTGAGAGCGAAACGTTTCAGGAAAATTGAATTCCTCCGTCAAGCAGATGTATTGGATTGACAGGAAAATTTAAAAAAAAAATGAAAAATGTTTTGAATTCATTGTTAAAATATTCCAAATCGACTAGATATCAGAAATATATTTGCCAGAAAAACAATAGCATTCTTTTATCTTTCAAGCAAATCATTGATGCCTTTTTACAGAAGTCAGGAAACTGTGGCCTATAGAATTCATCGACTGCCATTTCGCGATAACAGTAACTTGCGAAATTCTTTGAAACAAAGTGATGCTTGAGAAGCCGGATCACATGGTTATTCAAAAAAAACCGAGCCGGTTGTTTTTGTCGGATCTCTTAGGACGGAAAATCGGCATGCGTTATCGCTCAGTAGAACCTTTTTAAGACGTCTTTCTCTGAGGGCGTGAGTGTAAGTGTTTAGGTTCACAGGGGTGAGCGATAGCTATCAATATCCTGCAGAGAAATGGTTGAACCAATTTTGTCCGTTGATCGGTGAACAGTGTTTTCAGCGAATAGGTTGCTGATGGTTTCAGCCGCTGCAATCGTGCCTCCCCCTGGCGTGCTCAGTGAAATACGGTACAGACCTAATGTACATTTATTCATCAAATACGTTGTGAAAAAAGCGAAAGAATGTTGGAAACAACGTTAGAAAATACAACGGTAGAAATGGAAACGTAGAACCTAACTCCAACTTCGCTAAACATTGTGATGATCAGAACTAGAACATGAGCTAGAAATAAACAAGTACTGCCAGCTGCGCCTTATCTGTAAGTTTAGCTACTGAGCGTCGATAACATTAACGGTGCCCAATCATTGATGAAAATTTTGCAGGTGCTCACGTGCGTGCCGTAGGTGTTGTTTATTCACGTGTTGAATGCCCGAGAGATGTTTTAGGAGTTTATTGCTTTTACTATCGGTTCGCAACGTTTTTACGATTTTCCGTCGAAGTACTTTAGTGCCGACCAAAAACGATAGGTCCAAAACAGTAGCACCCTTCACAGCATAACAACAGCGATAGATATCTCGGTAAGGATAGAACAAAGATTAACTCTAAGTTCATTCTTCTTTCCAAACACTAACAATGGATGTCATACCAAAAGAACTATAGACGGACCATTGAAGGTCAACCCCTACACTGATTACACCCCTCTGATAGTTGATAACGAAGAACTCTGGATCAAGCTGTTGACAATGCAAGAAGCTTTCGTTGGAAACTCGCTCTGACCAAAAGTGAATAAGGCTGAGTTGCTCAACTCCGAGAAGTGCCAGAGTCAATCGTCAATGTTTCCGAGAAGCCATCGAAGGGTAAAGGATTCCCTCTATCCGGGAAGTGACCAGGCCGCCGTCGTTAGCATAGACCAAATTGATAAGGCTCTAATAAACACGGCATGGATCAGGGAGTTGACTGATGTGTTTTGCACCCGACGGGGTCACAGTCAGCCGAAGGGGTAAGCTACAAAGAGCGACGAGATCCAGGATACTCTACGGCAACGAGTGCAAGCCCACAAACAAAAATCATGAAATATATTACAAGTCGCTAGAATAGGGATGCTCAGACGAGCCCCTGATGCTAGACGAGGTAGGAACGGACCAGAAACAAAGACGTCAAGGGTTATGCAGAACAATCCCTGTTTAGCTGAATATGAGAGAGCAGTGTCTGCGATGGTACATACAAGTACCGAGAGAGCTGCAGGGTTATCAGTTATGGGAGACAGTAATGGAATTGAGGTTCTAGGAAAGGGAGCAAAGAAAAGAGTTGGCGAGACGTGATCAAGAAGAACCTCCCGGACAAATGTAAATGATGCAGATAGAAAAGTAGAAGTAGAAGTAGAAGTAGAAGTAGAAGTAGTAGTAGAAGTAGAAGTAGAAATAGAAGTAGAAGTAGAAGGAGAAGTAGAAGTGAAGTAGAAGTAGAAGTAGAAGTAGAAGTAGAAGTAGAAGTAGAAGTAGGAGTTTAGAGTAAGCTAGAAATATGCTATGTTGAGGTTAGGAAGCGTGAAGCATTTCCTTCTATCTTATGCTTTACCAATTGGGCTACGCACGCTATGCGTGCATCACATCCCACTACCGCTTACCTGCGACTTGTTAGAGGACCAATGTGAATAGTATCGGTTGACTTCGTATTTCATAACTGTTTCCTCAACGCGCTCACTTGACATTCGTACTCTTCGTCGTGCCTACGTGAATTTCGGAGGGACGCACAAACGGGCATACAAAGAGACCCACAAAATTACCGCTTTATATATCGAGACAGTCGGACCGCCCGACTAACGCCGGGCTTCCCTCCTTCTTATGATAGAGTTGTGATAAACGGCAAACAGCACACTCCGTCTTTGGAACCAATGATACTTTTCGGTACTGAAGTCGACAGAGGAATAACATGGCATGCAAACGATATTCAAAATGTGCCCATGCCTATGCCTTTGATTAGAGTCTGTCTCTCTCGATCAGTCGCTGTTGATGTTAAAAATAATGACCCATTGAAGATTTAACTGGTAGGCATTCAAAGCCTTTAATGGTACTCACAAATGTTGCCGAGTCATAATAATAACATTATCAAATGTTTTTATGAATGAAGCTCCTTTTCTATACGGATACATCATAAAATGAGAACCCAAGATTGTTAGCGGTCGGATAAGTTTTGCCGTGAATGATGTCAAAGCAGAGAGAAACTGTGATCCTTCATTGAGTAGCATGCTTCGTTGGGTAGCGGTCGTAAGCAAGAGGTGAACCAAATTTTGTAATCGTTCCCTATCAGTGCACTTACCCTTCTTGTCGAATGAAACATATCAAAGAATCAAAGCTAGATCGTTGATAACAAAGGCGCCAGGATCCAATTGGTGATTGGATCTTGTTCTCTGAGGCCTGCTCTATCGTCAGTGTTCCCATCCTGTCCCCTTTACTCCTATTGATTTTGCTCTCCAAGTCCACGGGATCAAGAGTTATGGATTTTCGCTCAGGCATTTATTTCATACAAACCCCGCCTCCAGTGGGCGGATCTGGTTCTACTACCCACCATAAGTGTTCGAATACTGACGCCTGTCTTCGTACCAAGTTTGAACGCCCTGGAACCAACTCGCGCACACCCCGCCTTCTATGGACGGGGTCCGGTCCCCACACATACCATAAGTGTGCCCATCCTACCGCTTATACTCCTGCCAAGTCAGAACGCCCTAGGGCTAAACTGGCAATTTTGGCGCGAACCCCGCCCCCTGTGGCTCGATCCTGCCACCACCAGTAGTGTTCCCACCCTGCCTCGGGTTTTCTTACCAAATCTGAACTTTCTAGGTCCACTAAGATAGAAGTTATTATTTTCCGCTCAAACATTTATTTCGCGCAAAGCTCGTCTACTTTGAGCGGAGTCCGGTCCTGCCACCCACCACATGTGTCCCCACCCTGCCTCGGGTACTTTTTGATGAATTTGAGCTTTCTAGGTCCACGGGGACCTTTGAAGGAGGTGCTTTGCTGAGCTCAAGTGTGATCTTTTGATTTTGCACTATGCCCAACCCATCCAAAACTTGACCCGACTTGTGCAGACGCTTCCTAAGGTAATACCGATTTTCTGTACAGTTGAACGAATAAACAAACAATTAGACGCAAGCACATCACATATGATGAGCTGTTGTATAGATTTCGTCTAAGTTCCAATTTGGAAAACCTTCATCTAGCTACTGAAACATTACGAAGTGGATAGTTGTTTGAAGTGCGCATCTGTGAGCGAAATTCCAATTCAAAATTAGAAATTTCGATTAGATTAGATTTCTACGAGTTTCTATGGATTTCCGATTATGTTTTTATGGAAAATTACACGCCTTGCCTAGGAAGTGGGTTAGATGCCAAAGGTATTTCCGGTCAAAATCCTTCGTTATCAAAAAGTTTTTTGCCCACTGAGCCTAACATTTTTTCCTCCCTCAGTTGGCTGCGAATGGATAGATGAATCGTCCATAGTATAGGGATGTAGCACGACGGTAAATAGAGCGTCTGGTGTAAAGGAATTAGGTGGGATTCCCCAATTTGAACAATCTGATGCCGCTTTGTGTGTATTGATCTCTTGACACTAATACGTGATCGTGGAATTGTTCCAAACTTACCCCCTCTACTTCCTAAGATTTTGATTGCCCTGCGTCGTGAGAGGCGAGTTGTGATTTTAGTCTGTGACTTCATAAATAGACTGGATATTGATTATTGGATCGATATAAACAGCGACGATTGGGTTCCTATTTTATAGTACTTCTTAGCCAAGCTTAAATGACATTTCACGTGAATCAAGATCTGACCTACGTGGAACGGACGGAAGGACGCACACGGCCATACAAACAAACACACAAAGTTAGCGTTCTTTATATACAGAGGATAGAGGATATGCCGTACTTTTGCTTTGGTTAGGCCTTTCACGATCACGTCGTCTTGACCACCTTTCTTCGAACCTCCCCGTTGTCGCTGACATTGTGCATACTAGTAAACCATTGCCTCTTCTAGAGGACTATTTTTGACCATCTCAATAAGTGCTCGTACCATCGGAACGCTGTTTTTTGATCTTCACCTGAACAGGGGATCTGCGTGAACGTTCTCACGTCTTTCGACTTTGTGCGATTGTGCCCTATAGCACATCCATTCGAGCATCCTCATTTCAGCTGGGTGAAAATGCCTTTTATGGATTTTACTTGCGGACCAGCACTTGCCACCACAGGGCAGCGTGCACCTCATACTGCCTTACACCTTTCGTTTGATCATTCATTAGTATGGTCGGCCGCGAATCACATCAAAGGATTCCTGCAATTCGTCCATGCCGCGTTCAGTTGGGTCCTTGTAAAGGATCCACGCTACCATCGGCCGCTAGGTCACCTCCTAATCGCAGACTCTTCACCTTTTTGAAGGCCTCCACTTCCACTACGATTTGTTCTGTGCAATAATGAGAGTTGAGGGAGCTAATCTTCTTCACGTTTAGCCGGAGCGGATTCCCGGTCGGAAAGTCTGCTGCTTCTGCACCTTTTCCTAAAAATCTCTGCTGTTCTCTAAAAAGGCGGAGGTGATGTAGTATTTAGCATGTGGCGCACTATCAAACATGCATGGTCACGGGTTGGGATCCTTATCTGATACACGCCAATCAAGCCTTCCATCCCTCCGAGATCGTCAATTGGTGCAAGACTCGGCCGAAAGAGTAAAAGCACCGACTTGTACATTATCTGACCACCGCAAGTCATTATGTGGGTCACAAACGCATTCAATACGCTACTATGGTTTCGAATGTTTGGTTCGAATGCGGAGACATGTCTTCCGTATGGGATTGATCAACGCTAAAAGTGTTTAGCCTTTTGACCCCAATCCTCTAAAAGAGTGCTGTCATTAGGGAAAAGGATAGTTCTCAGTAGTCCTTTCATGAGTTCTTTTGCGGTGACATCCATTGTTAGCAGGAAGAGGAATGTGCTCAGAGCCAGCCCTTGTTGTGCCCCAACTGGATATCTGCTGCTTCTGCTAGGCCGTGAGAAGTGGGAGCTACCGTCTTGAAACCTATTCTGCAATTCCTTGACGAGGAATTCAGGAATGTTTTGTTTTCGGAGCGCTCTATGGAGGAGCTGTCGCGAAAAGAGATTGAAAATCTTCTCTCGCTTGGGGAAAGTCAGAAACCAGGCCCTATGCTTCTTTCGAGACTTTTATATCACTAGATGGAGATAACAATCGTTTCGAACGTTTTTGGCATAAAGCCGACCTGCATTTCTGAAATTGGGACAAGTTCATCCATCTGCACCTGCACACGTTCGAGATACTCTCTTTAGCCTCCATGGCATTCAGAAATCAGATGAGCCACCTGATCTAGCGCTCTCCGATCACCTTCCATAGTTACACCACATCGGGAATAGATGACCTCTCAAATTTTATTTTCCCACCACTGCTCGACGGACTCCATCTTCTGTCCGGAAAGCGATAGGGCTAGTCATTACCTCTAATTGGAAACTGCTCTCTTAGTGCAACTCATTGTTTAAAAGCATGTCAAGGTACTTTTTACCTAGGCCTGACTTCGCCGGACTTCTTCAAGACAGCGCCGTCGCATGTTTCGAGTAGCCCGGTGGCGTGATTTGGCCGGCTGGAAGACGAGATTCTCTTTCTCGACCATCGTGCTTCTCTAACACAGCGTCCACCTTCGTTTTCTTCGCTTTAGCCATGGAGGTGTTCTCACACCATGGGGATGTTTACACAGAAAAGGGCTGAGGACAGCCGAAAATGCTCACATACTTACCTACCTAGTTACTTAGACGACCCGACCACCAGCACGGCGATTGCCCTTGCGCGGGTCCCAACTTCTTTTCCATTGTTAGCGATCTTGAGCTCTGGTTGTCCAGTGCGTAGTCACCCTAAAACACCCCGTTGTTTTGATAAGCTTGAGAATCTGCCCATCGTAAAGGAGGACGGCCATGCGGCCGCTTCTTCTCTCGCGGGTACCATCGTACAGTGACCGTGCTCCATCGTCCATCCTCTCTTTTCATTAGGTGTCCGGCAAATCTGTGCTTGGCTTCATCGATGTGAACTAGAACGTCTTTAACTTTCGACATTGCTCTAACGTCGGAATTATAAAGTTTGAGCTCTCGTTGTCGACTCAGCGTCAGACCCGAAAGAAGACGTTCAATCGAAGCCTAGGTGGACATTAAATGTCTTTACAGTGATTTCGTCAGAGCCCAGGTTTCTCCCGCGTAGCTGATGGCAGGCAACACCGTTGGATTAAATAGGTCTGCTCGAAGTTTGCAGTTTCCGGTGTCCTCTAGTACGCTTCTTATGGAGTTGAATGCTGCCCATCCAGCCTTGCGACGTCTTGCTTACTCTCCAGTTAAGTCGTTCCTCATGTTAAGCTGGCTCCCGAGGTAGACGTACTCGTCAACGTCTTCGATAGCATCTCCTTCAAGAAGTACAGGGATATCGCCTGAGAATTGGTTTCGCATCACTTTGGTCTTACCATTAGAAGTATTGATGGTGAGACCACAGTGGCTTCCTTCCTCATAAAGGCGATGCAGCATCTCAGAAGCGTGTTCTGGAGAGTCCGTGATTAACACGATGTCATCGGCAAACCGCAAATGGATAAGACGCACACAGTCGATGTTAACACCAAAGTTACTCTAGTTGCAGCGACGTATGACGTGCTCTAGGCAGGCGGAAAACAGGTTTGGTGATATCGGATCCCCTTGTCGTACTCCTTTCTGAATTGCTACTACAACGTCATTGTAGAAAGAATGGAATACCGTTGTACAGCCGGAAATACTGAGACGTGAATGCTTTTCGCAAGAGTTCGAGGCAAAAAAAGCTAGTTGACGCGTAACCCCTCTCAAAAGACACTGGCAAGATGTCCTAACCATTCCTATGATCGCTCTGTCACAAACTGAGTAGAACTGCATGTCGCTCATCTTACCCTTGACCGTCTCCTCTCCTATGGAAGTCTTAACTCGAGATCTTCACATACTCAAATTTTTAGAATCATATTTACTTCAACAATGAAATTTTTCGATATATCAATAATTTTTCTGAATCATCTTCTATACTTTCGAAATGCGTATGATTGAGAGTGGGGGCAAAACTCTCGGAATGCGTATCAATGAGAGTAGGGACGATAAAAGACACCTTATCTTTCCCTGTTCTTCCAGCGCCGGCAGTACTCAGTGGTGACTCTTCACGAGGTGGTAGTTCTGGGTGGGATGATACCACTGAGACAGTCCCAATATGTTCTCTGGAATTTCGTACCTACAAGTCGACTTCGGCATTGAAGTGAAATGAGACTTCAATTACAAGTTTTCACCATACCGTAAAAAGTGACGGTGGTCCATATCAGTTGCTGGACGTATGGTGGCCGTATTTCGTGGTTGTCGTTCATTCTGTACAGCTGTAAATTGGTGAGTAGAGTAAAAAAATCTTATATGTTAACAATTTGTTACGAACATCAAGGGCAGTTCTCCAGAGTAAATTAAATGTTATGGGTGAGAAAAGTACATATCAAATCACGACGCTGCATTCACATTCTTGCCATCAAGTTCCCTCTTTGAGTTTCGCACCCTGTACTTGTAGAAAGCCAAAGTATAATTGGCTTTCTACAAGTACAGGGTGCGCCATCAATACTGTATCAAAAGAATTAGGCTACAAAAACCGCAGTTCATATTGACTAACAATGAATTCGTGTTAGCTATTTACTATGCATCACATCTACGAAATATACACACGGTCATCTTATATAACCGTCTCCTGTACTAGTTATAGCTCAGAGATGCTTCGGCTACTCATCGACGGCAGCACGCAGAGCTTCTTGAGAAACTCCGGCCTGGGATTTTTCAGCCGTTTCTCAGGAGCAGCAGCAGTGTTGCGATATGAAGCGTAGGCCCTCCTCTCCAGTATAAACTATATCCAGCAACCCATCACATTGTGGTCTGGGAAATTCGTAGGAGGATTGGGAGCTGGGACTGGGAAAAAGTCACGAACATTCCCTCAGCCCAGTCGTATCCTTTCCCATTCTTGAGCAGGTGCGCTGCGATTTTTAGATCGTATCCAGAAAAAATCTTCGACCCCCTTTCTGCACCCTTTCAAAAAGTACTTAAAGAGTTTTGGATCAAATTTTGTACTTTTTTTGACCAAAATTTGCGGTATCGCTCTGGTGTTAGAATTTCTAGCAAAATTATCATCAAAGAGGAAAAATGGCGATGAGAGGCGATACAACTCTTCTCAGCGACTTCAGCCTTCGAGATGTTGAATATATGTTTGCTTCGAGGTCTCAACATTTCTTCCACACCAAACACAATTTAGTCATGAAAAGGTTTGTCAAAGCGCATGCCGCTCGCAAGTAGCGCACGTCACGTCATTTTTTCTCTCCAACTTCTTCTCATCAAGAAGCCTATAGGGCTTTCGAATCTGATCTGGACACACTTGTGTTCATTAGGGGTAGACTCTTCTTATCTTAGTTGAAAATACAATACAATACAAACAAATCAGCAATCAACTTCCTCGTATTTTGGCGGGTTTTGCAGCGTACACCCCTCGGAAGAATCCCTAACTTTAAAGCTCCCCACTGATGACGCAATACTTCGAGAAGTTATATCTGAATGGAAGCTGTATTGCATGATCTTGGAAAAAGAAGAATGTTTTCACGATTTTTTCGAGTCACACGTAGATAAGCGGTCGTGGACATGTGGTACACGCTCTAGCATGCGTAGCCCAAGTGATCTTGAAGTATAATGACAGCAATTTGCACAAAATTTTCTCATTTCACAATATGCAGCCTACTTGACGCGATTCCCTCCTTTCTTCCTAGAACCAATATATTAAAATTTAGTAGATTTCTCATCGCTAGAAGAATTGTTTGCAGATTGTATACAATCTTCCTCAAAGTAAATTACGTAAATCAAAGATTGAATCTACAGGTTCATATATGAGGTAAACATAATACCGATGAACATGTTGACATCACAAATCCTCCACGTCGAATGAGAACATTATTCCCGCTTCAGAAGCGAGGATGGTGAGGATTTTTAGATAGAGCAGGGAGGTGTGGTCAAGCTGCCAATTCTAGCAAACTTCAGGTTAAAGCGAAGCTTTCGATGACATTCTTCCATCTCTGCCTTTATATCAGCCGTGCGCTAAATGAAATTTGGAGGTTGACCAGCTCTCGTATGCTTGCTACAAATTTTCAGACGTGTCTTTCCGGATAGCTTTGTACATATAAAGAGTCAAAGCCGTCTCATACAAAGAAAACACGCGAGACTTCGTTGTAGATACAGTACTCGTCGTAAGAACTCAAAACTCACGCAAACAACTGTTGGTTTTCTGCAAGACTGTTATGACAAACTTTATCATAGATCATGATTTCTCCCTTGGTATGGCCCCAAACTTCGAACTTCTTCGAACGAACGAACTTCGAACCAAAATTCCCATTCAAACTGCCCCACTTTCCCGCCACTACAGTATACCGTCTCCTGCAGATCTTACCACTCACTCGAATAATCATCAGTAATCATCATTAGAACCAACCCCCTCTTCTCGCCACTTCAGTATCCCGCCACCTGCAGTTCGAACATCTGAAACCCCCATTAAAATAATTATTATTATGTCCCCAACTTCTCGCCACCACAGTACCCACCCGCCTGCCTATCCAGATCCCCTTCAAGTAGTCATTAACCAAAACTGCTTTCAGTTCCCACCAATACGGGACCCCGCCGCTTACGAGTCAAAGCTCCTCAAAACCACCATTGAAACCCCGCGCCACTACAGTACCCGGTCACATGAGTCCCCAAACATGCCCAGCAAGAGACCGCTCAGGCCACGCATAGGGCAGAGAATGGTTATGAAGGGAGAGTTCCATCACGGGTTGACCCACACATCATTCGATAGCATTTTTAACACTGTGTAACTTAACTGCAAAAAGGCCAACGGAAAGGGGAAAAAACTTAGTTCAATGATTTGGACCTGATGAAGTTTGAAGTTTGGAGCCACACCAATGGAGAAATCTCGATTTATGATAAGGTATGCCACAACAGTCTTGCAGTAAACAAAGAGTTGTCTGCGATAGCACAGCGCCTCCACACCACCTACTCAGATCTCGGAGAAAAATTACTTCAGAGTTTGGAAAAGGTCAAAAAAATCGACTCAGTTATTTTGTCGTAAATTGTTGTCATACTCTCAATGGAGCCTGTAAGGAGGAGTGTGAGAGCAGGAACTGTTGATGCAGTCATCTACAGCCTCCACAGTAAAAATGAACGATGGAGAATGAACAAAACCGATCAATGATTTTCACATTGTACTGAGTAAAGTTACGTGGCGCAATCCAGAGCGAATTCTAAACACATTATTGTTAACATTAAGGACCAATAAGCCCTTACAAGCACTAAAACGTGCACCCCATCACTGCTGCGATCACTTTTCGGATGAAACTCAGGTGCATGGCGCAATCCGAAACAGAGCCTTTTCAAGGCCTAAGGGTATCTGCTTGTAGAGCTCGATGGGCAGAGTTCAAAGATCTTGTTCTATCTGCTTGTAGAGCTTAATTGCTGGCTACTCGATTATTCTATTCTAGAGCGATTCATGGAGAAAAGACGGAAAAGACGCGAGTTCGCGGTATTCGCGTGAATTTTCGAGTTTTTACGGCGAGTACTTTAGGTGTTCAGAGCACTTGCAAGTTTTAAACATGTTTTATATTAATGCATATATGCCCAAATTTTCTCAACGGCTGTCTCCTTTTTACTGCGACCAACTAGCACAAGAATTGCATTTTTGGTCAAAGTTTCTTTCAATTCAGCAATTTTCGATGTGTTCACGCACTAGTTTCATTACGCACTCCACACAAACACGTCCCCAAAAATCTCTTCTAAAATTCAGTAAAGGTTGAATAGTTGATTAGAACTGCCCATTCAGATTGGGTTTCACATGATTCGTAGGTAAACCAAATCTTGTAGTGGACGTGACAGTAATCAGATTACACATTCTCGAAGGATTTTGCTCTACTGCAATCAATGGGGTCGTCATGAAACTATTCAGGTCTTTACTATCGTTCAAACTTTTCCATCATAGTTACTTTCTCAATACCTACCTAATCGACCCCTCACTATAGATTTTTTATGGCTCGTCAACCTCGTTATTGCAATCTGCTTTTTAAACCACGCCTGCCACTACGGTATTGTTGCGAAACTTCTGCGAAAGTTAACAATCCCCCTCAGGAGAGAAATCCTGTTCAGTTTTGGACGTGACTGTTTCCTCGTGATCACGCCGGCTTTTGCAGCATACTCTAGTTCGAGATCCGTGTTCGAATTCCCGTAATCCGCATATCATGGGAGAGAACGTGTGCACCAGAACACAGTGAAGGAACCGACTGAATAGCATAGCTGGCCCACGATGTTGGTTTGACGTTCGGGAATACTGGGCCAAACAGTTGGTCACTGAAAGGAGATGATCTGCTTCCACTCAAGTAGAAGAAAATGTCCGCGAAATAGAGGAGTGACATTCATGTCTGGAACTCAAAAGTGTTCGCATTACAGAGTCACCTTCCGAAAAAATCTCACAACAACACGTAATGCCGGCTGGGATATAGATGGGACGGGGCAATAGAGAAGCTGCTAGCCCATCAAGGATATTTGGTGATCAAATAATGAAAAAGCGAATAGAATTGAAAAATTCAAGCTATCGGAGATATGCGTAGCTATATACCGAGTCCCACTCGCTGTAGTAAAACAAGTTTTACTCGGGATACTCCATCAAATCCAATCAAATTCCCATCCACAAGGTTCAGAATTCGAAAAAAACTATGAAGCCTTGCTCGAATTATGAAGAATGGATTATCGAATGAAGTGCTCCTCGTCGACGCACAGTAAGTAAAGGAACAAATACATAAATAAATAAAAAAGATTAGTTAAGACGTGATGACTTAGAGTGTGTGTTGATGTTGATGGACAAATCAAAAATGTTGCCACGAGAAAAACTTTCAATTTCCGCGCCATACTCCCTACCACCCAAGTTTTCATGTGCAAGTTTCTACGATTACTTAACCTCTCAACAATTGACAGGATACTTAATTTTTCATGGATGAAAAAAAAGTTAATACGAAAAGTTTATAAACACATCACAAAAAAAGAAATATGAATGAGATTAGAAACTGACTGATACGGCGAGGTTCCTGATTAGCTCAAACCTTTCGTTTGGCATGCTCCTGACAACATTGGCAATAGTTTCCTTGCTGTCTCGAGGCATGTTGCAGCCTTCAGCTAACCTGAGCTACGTACTGCTGGTCGTTGAGATAAATACGGCAAACTCAATCCCTCTCCCTTCCTTCCCACAAGTTTTGATGGGGCGGCAGTCAAGGAAATATGCTGGCAAGTTCGCGGTTTCAACAACATCCCATAGTAGAAAGCGAGACATGGACCGCAGCATTGCACTGCTGCAAAATATGCGTTATGCATCGCACACTTTTCACTACTGAATCTCAGGAATGGGAAGATGTACAGCCTGAACAGCAGATTTTCCTGCTATTTCTTTCGGCAACATGTAATGTGACCACCTCAGACAATTATTGAATCTGCTTCGAAAATTTTCTCGAGAAAACCAGCAGCGGAGGCCTCTTTGAGAGAAGCAAGCGAAATCCATCCGTACTATCAATTCAGACCTCATAGCATCAGTGAAATGACATGATTGGATAGTAATATGCGCCACTACTTCAGCACTCAGCATAATGTAACCGCGGATTCCAGCAATGCATGCTTGTGATGAGTGATCCGTTATGTTGGATGCTTATTTAATTGGATGAGACGTCATGAACATCATTTTTGAAAATAGATTCATTTGAGCATGATTTTCGCTCCAGTGTAAAAAAACCAAGACCTCATAGATTTCCTTTATTGCCTGAGCGCGTGAACCCTTTGAACGACCCCTAAGGCATCAGGACTTTGAATAAATCTTCCGACATATGTTGGACAACCAAGTCGATAAGCTATTTTTCGGTAACGGGATCCAGCCACGTGTA
Organism: Haemonchus placei; assembly: GCA_900617895.1. Lineage (NCBI taxonomy): Eukaryota > Metazoa > Nematoda > Chromadorea > Rhabditida > Trichostrongylidae > Haemonchus > Haemonchus placei. Next base: position 74,478 of record UZAF01016172.1, read on the forward strand.
AAGCTTTTATATGCAAGTGTTTGAATCAAAGAAGAGTCTACCGTCATCCGGCAAAATAGTGAAACAAATGAAAAGACGTTCAACAATAAAAGATCTGGATATGAGGGCCAAAATCAAATTAGTTTGGGAGTTCACTAAACTTTGGCAACAACAGAAAAAAAGCAAAGAAACTTAGCTTTTTGTGAAACGGTATAATCCATTCAGCCTAACTCCTTTGAAAAACACGGAAAGAAAGCTATAGTAGTCTTCCAGCAATCCTCAGAGACGGATCCTGCGGTTTCAGCGGTTTTTTGGTACGCGTTGTATATCGAACAACATTTTTCAACTCTCAAACATAGCTGACTAAAATTGGAACAGAATTGGTCACCATGCACACCAATATGAAGCAGCTGATGAAGTGGAAGGAGGTTGACCATGCCGAATCATCCGCATGCTGCATCGCAGGTCTTTCAAGGTTGAAATTCAGATCCTGTTCGAGACGCCAACTACTTGGAGAGGATCGAACTATTCGCACATCTCTAAGTTCCTTCTCAGTCCTCTTAGTTTGGCCAGCCACATGCTTCGCTTTCTACTCAATTGGAGCCCTTCAACGAAATTATTACAAGGCTTAATTCTAGCATAGAACAATTGCTCTATTGTGAGTAGCATTCACGTAAAAGCCTGGCTAGCAACTCGTGGGTACCCGTATGCAAAAAACAGTGACATTACAGAAATGGGTATCATTTCCCTCGGAAGCCCTTTGAACGGCAGCGTTGAATGGAGCCATTTAGGAAAAGCTGCTGAAATCTCTAGGCCATAGCAGGCTGCCCAAAAGAGGACTTCAATGACGATCTGTACCTCCGACGTAAGAACCCTTGCCTTCGGAAGCGCGTATCAAAGATCTGATGATGTAAGCTAACAAAATCAAGTGCGAGTAATCGGACTGAACGAGACGATAAAGCATCGCTCACTGCACGCTGTTTTCGAGACTGAAAAGGAACTGTTCTTGGAACATGCGACAGAAGAAGCGTCGATAGCGTAGGTGTTTATGTCAATATGCACTTGGCCATAAACATCGATTCCTACCAAAGCTTGACAACCCGAATGAAGCCAATGTTTCTGCGGATAGGAAGATGTGGCTATCTCCAGCTCGAAAAAACTTCGTGGCCCATGCACCAACATTAAGCTACGAAGAAGAAGGCTGAGGAGCTCACAGCGATTTCTAAGGATCTATAAATGCTCTACTGAGAGGAGAGAACCACACTCTCCTCAAGATCATGGCTGGTGATTTCAAGGCCAAATTGGCTTCAGATAAACGGTTGGTGAGCTCTCTATTCAATCTGTACCATTCTGTGAGCCCTGAACATCAGGGCTCACAGAATGGTACAGATTGAGCAGAGAATAGATCACACAAGATTCAACCAAAACTTCGGTCTGTCTGGCGTCGCTGCTGATCCGAAATTTCATAAAGGATCGGAAAATGGTCTTCTTTGCGCTAGAATCCGTTTTCTAGTGTGTGGAGGAAATGTTGAGAAGACGATGCCTTCGACGAGTATCCGGGTGGGTTCCGTTCTCGACAAAATTGATAACGGAATGATGGATATAACCGCCGTCGAACATCTTCACGATATTGCTAAGAAAGCAGGAATTACAAGTAGCCAGGTCACTACCCTACAAGACCCTCTAACTGATACGCCGGTGTGAAATCTTCTAAGTTATAAGCAATCAACGACAAACGTCCGAATCAGCGAAGCTATGCGAAAAAGCGGCAATGGAAAATTTTCAAGGAAAAAGAGCCGCAGTCCTTGGTTTCAGAAAGCATTCGCGAAGCTCGCCGAAGCTCCGCTAATTACAAGACCAAGACGACTTCCCTTTGCCGGCCTAACGTAATAGCTGCATCTTGAGTGTGCATGGAAAAGGTCATCCACGCCTTCTACTCGGATCTCTTCTACAGCCATGTATGCCTCACTACTATGAGATGGATATGCCGTCTCTTAAGTCCTTCCTCAGAAATTCGGCATGCCATAACGTCGGTGAAGCTGTGTAAAGTGCCAAGTTAGACCGATCACCCAGAAGCCGTCCACTATTCATCAGAACTGTGGCTGAGCTGATTACGTGGTACTTGTCAGATTGCAAAGTGTTCACGTTGTGGTAAAGTAGCAAGACTACGCAGCTAAGAATGAACATCAGGACGATATTGGCAATTATTGCCCAATCTGCCTCTTGCCTGTAATTAACAAACGTTTCATCCTAGTCGTGCTCATTAGGACTGGCAGATATCAGATAAAGGACAGCCATGCAAACGAAGATCTGGGATGCAGTTGCCTACGCAATGGAATCGGTGACCAGGTGAGCCTGACACGTTGTGCGATTTTGTGATGACCATTGGACTGGGTCTGTTACTAAGTTGCTCTGGAAACAAATAAGCATCAATATTGTCGCCTGCGCGACGGTCAGACTACTTTGAGGGACCTTTGAACGAAAAGAATGGTGCTTCGTGGCTTCGTATCCCTCGAGCGAGGACCACTTTGGCTTGCGACAGGGACGAATAGGGACGTTACTGGTGTTCCTTAGGAGAAATCGATGAATGACACCACGATAGGGCATAGGTGATTGTGAGCAATGTCCATTAGGAGTGCACTAATACTGAAGTGAGAGAGCCTTGTCCAAACCACTCCCATTACGCGTGGTTTTTCCTGTTTTGTTGCAGGGGTAAACTCTAATTTTGACTGAACAAGACATGGTTTCCGTATTCAATGAACCTGTGTTCCAGATGCCCATCCCTTCCGTCTTGGATGTGACACATGACGAAATATAAAAAAGTGGAATTTGTGTGATTGTGTGACAGCATGAAGTAGCGCTTTGATTTTGTTCCAATAGAGCATCGCTCGCAATTCTGTAGTCACTTGATGCAGATGCTGAGGGAAAATGAGGAAAATAAATAACGTTCATATAATTAATGGGAAACTGGTCCCAGCTTCGGGAATCATGATTTTTTTAGCTCCGAATTCTTTGCAAACTACAAATGGCACTACAGGTCTTTACTAAAAATTTTGCTTTACCACAAATAATTCCAGTGTCACACCGACGGAAATTTTCGTCGCGCAGTAAACGCTGGGCCACCCATTTCAAACACAAAAACGACGCTAGTAAAGAATTTAGAGTAAGAAAGTATCAGTACTGCGAGTTTTCAGTTCACAATATTGAGTAAGAGTGAGAAAGAGCATTTTACCTAATATGCAACTTTTGGGACCGCCCCGCAGTTGCTATCAAGGTTGACGAGACGACCTTGAAGAGTTGCATTATTACTCTCCCATGCGGCATTACGCTAGTAAATGATGAGCTGATACTTGTTTGTGGATACACATCTGCTCCTATATTCTTTTCTCTTCTCTACATGACCATTTTTGTCCTTGCACATACGAACTTCAAGAGTAACAACATGCGATGAAGTAGGTGAAAATACGGGAAGTGAGTCATCTGTTAGTGAACCGTGATCGTTTTAAGGTGTGAAGACTGTGATTTTATCTTCTCAACCGCAGCCGCCACACTGAAAGTTGCTGTCAAAGGACAACAGGCAAGCCGGAATCCACTTAACATGCATGATTTTCCAAATTATCTCTCAGTTCAACTTTCAGTTGAAGTACATGGATATATTTGTCTTTCGTTGTAGCTATTTTAATCATCTAAACCTTAACAAACCGTCTTTGTTCATTCCTTTTCTAAGACATTTTTTCAGCCGACATGCTTGGCATTGATTCCTGTGAGCTTTGTCCACAACACAGTTCCCTGTTCCAGCATGGCATCTAAACTTGTTTTTGCAAATACTGTGCTGATGTGCTGCTGACTGAGGGCAATCCTATTGAGGAGGATGAAAAATAGGAACGATAGAATCCAACGGGTTCTATTCATTATTTTCAACATACGTGGGCTGATGCTTACCTGTAGATGAGCCGTCGCCGCACAGATCTCTTGAAAAATCCTGAGCAACCATTGCATGCTAATATCCCTGGAAAATTTAGTAGTTGGGATGACTGAGACTTCCACAACAGGGATGAATTCCTACACTTTCATATCATAGCGATTTGTTTACCAGAACACACGCGTCCAACTGTCACAGTCGATAGCCCTAGAGACAGTAACAGGATCCTCACAGAATTGCAGACCAAAAATCCTATTGAGTAGCACTGCACCGCCTACAAAGCGTCGAACTCGTGTCATCCTCCTGCGTCCAATCTATCCGACGGATGCTAAGCCTCATCACTCTCTCGGTACTACTCATATGGCCACAATGCCTCACATTCTTCATAGATGTGAGTATGTTCTTTGAATACCTGGCTAACTTACCAAATGCAAGTAGAAGTGTCTCCGAGTTGAAGCCGCATAAGAAAATCAACAAATTATACAAATGTAGTCTAACTGTTCGGGTTGGATCCTACTCCGTGCAGAAATTTCACTCTTATCATGACTCATCAGTTGTTTAACATGTACGAATTCTCAGTTGAAGCCTACACAATACGACCTATTATTTGTTAAAAGGGAGGACCATAGGACCGTAACTAACGGTTCGTTGATGGAAACTCCGGCTCACTTCTCCGATATGAAGAACCACACTTGCACAACACCGACGGATCTTTTTATTTGCTTGTGTCCATGTAGAAATAAAGAAACATGCAGCGGAAATGAAAAGGGGTTCAATATCTTATGACTGAGCTCCTGGTGAAGATTAGTAGAACCGAAGGTATTGAAGTGCTCTCCAAAGTGCCGGGCGTGCATAATAGGAAAATTATGATCTTTGTTATAAACAATGTTTACATCTCGATCAAGATATCTGGGTCGTAAATTTTCAAAAACATAGGAAGGTGCTATCTTATGGCAGAAAGCTCGTCATTAGATCTGAGCGCTTTCTTTCTCTGTTTCGAGACACTACAGAAGAATAGCAATCACAGTCGTTTCCAATAATTTCTGACAATAAATCGATTACTGCTGCTCGATTACACGAAATTAGCTCGTAATGAATGAATTTTTCAGCACTCTGAGCCGAAAATCACAGTATACAAACAACATCAAAAAGGCTTCTCCCAAAAGTCTTTTTCGTGTGAATACGGTAAGTTGGATACCGTTCCTAAGTGCACAGTGAGGGATGACGTCGATACGATAAAACAGCTCGAAGATAACGAGTCGTATTTGCTGGAGTTGTGAGAAGTTGAGCTTTTCAGAACATGCACAGAATAGCGGCTGAAGCTTGTACAAGCGGTGTGAAATGGTAAGAGCGAGAATGGTAATCTAGCGTATGACCATGATTGCAAATTATATAGCTGGATGATTGTGGGGCACTGCAGATCAGGTACGCAGTAGCCGTTCTAGGAAAACCGTGAGAATATTGTTCATTTCAAGCGACCATTTACGTCAAATAAGGTCATTGCAGCATTGCATGATCTGATTTAGTTGATGATGTTGTTTTGACTAGCAGGAGACAATAATAGTCTTGACCGCGTGCAGTACTAATCAAGGGATAGAGATTGCACAGACGAGGAGCAATCTACAGGGTGAAGGGGTCAACCTGCCGCAAAGTATAGACTGGTGAATCGCTCAAAATATCGGGTATGAGCGAGCTGTAGATGAAGCCTTCTCAGACAGTCTTGAAACACCGCTCGGAAGAGCACGAAGGCAATGAATTCGATACAATGCGCTAAATGATAATCTACAAGAACTAGCACACTGACAACACTATTTGTTGGAAAAAATTCAACGAACAGCCGGAAAGACTGCATAGCGTACTTTCATAGCTTGCGTCTCAGTTGCCCCTCGCCATTTAATTAAACGAAAGAGTACAGCAATGCAGGCGATAACTGCAAGAGGTTGTCTATCTGAATACCATCTCTCTGTCAGTTTCTGTCAACCGCCATATGGCTTTGCACGTTGTGGTAAATTAGTCTCTAAGCACTTACGTTATCAAAAGCAGCGCTTCTCGAGTTTGAGGAGGAGGATTATCTGTGAGACTCAATTATCATAAACTCGCATTCAAAATCTGTTCCGGACTGCGGACCGCGCATTGAAAATAACGTAAACAGTAGCCAAAAAAGGGAGCCACATATTGAAAAGTGCTCTCCACGGTTGAGCTGCTGGCAGCGACGGATGGTGTACTGGAAAGCGAACCTCGAGTTCGAATGAATAGGCTGGGTTAATGGTTCGGATCCTCGAGGCGTTGCCATTTTTGCATTTTATGCTGTCACCTCCAGATTGGCTCCATACTGCACCAGGGCCAAAGCATGTGCCTGACTGGCTCGAGTCGACCATTCCTTCGAAGCGGCAAGCTTTTGATTTACATTACATACCACATCGAATTTTCATATTCATTTGCTTCGAAGAACAGCCAACGCAATGAGGTGTCAAAACGTCTTCATACCTTCCCTGGCCAGCCTTGCACCTGCAAGTTGACCATAGCAAAAAAGGCTTTTGGCCTTAACAGGTATGCTCCACCGTGATGTAACATGATTTCTCCCATTATTTCGCTATCATTGCCCTTACCGAGTCTGTATGACTGCCCTCTCTCAACTCTAGCTGCCCATCCGGGTCTCATCAACAAAACGGGGAAGCCGGGACTGGCCCCCCATCGGAATTGGGCCCATACTCATCACCATGGCCCCACGTCATTGCTAGCCGGTTATCGCTGGTCCTGGTCATGAACTGTCAGGCACTTGCTTTGGCCCTGGTGCAATATGGAGCCAATCTGCAGATGGCAGCATGAAATGCAAAAGAGACAACGCCTCCAGGATCAAAACCATCGAACCACCCTAATCATCCCAACTCGAGGTCCACGTCGCTCTCCAGTACACCATCCGTCGCTGCCAGCAGCTCAACCGTGGAGAGCACATATGGAACTTCCCCGCACTTTTCAATATGTGGCTCCCTTTTTTGGCTACCGTTCACGTTATTTTCAATGCGCAGTCCACTAGCGCCCTCTACTGTGCGGACAGTCGACGCCATAAATGAATTAAACGACGCTTAGTGGGTTAAAACGACAATTTCTGACAAATCATTTTCACTCCTTTTTTGGTACTCAGAAGGCCATTTAGCGGAAATGGACCACAGCTCTGTACTCAGGGCTCGTGCCCCTACATCATGCAAAAACCATTTTCAAAAAACGTCCCACGCCCTGAAAGACCTTCCTTGTAAGTACAGAACTTCATTGCAGTAGAGTTTTTGTCACAGTTTAAGATACTTAATTGAGTTTTCCCTTAGGATACTTTGATCTACACTGCTGCACTGAGCTCAAATTTGAGATCATTGATGACTCCTGCGTTCTCGTCGTTATAAAACAGGCCATCAAACAATTAACTTGCTAAGCTGCTCTGCCTTTAACAAGTACCGCAAGTGGAATGATATCTGAACTGAGGAGCTTTTTCAAATAATAACAAAAAATTATGTTGTTATGAAACTTTCTCAAAAGAAAAATGTGCAGCCATTCCGTGGGTGACGGTGAGTATAACCCAGCTCAACCTAGGATGAAGCAACACTGGCCTCCTCCATGGTGGCTGAACGGTTGGTTGCACATTTGAGAGCGACAGACTTCAGATATCATTTACACTTGCAGTACTTGCTAGAGCAAGTTCGTGCAAACTAAAAGCGCTTGGAAGGTGAACCCCATTTGAAACTTTCATCTTCGTAGACAGATTGTCAACTCCTTGACATGTGGAGGTGACCGTTAGAAGTTCCATTAAAACATGGGAATTTCCTGATTAACTCTCCCAATCTCAAGAAATATAAATGGTCATCATCACCATTGTTAACGGTTTTTGGAATAGGAATACTGAAATTTGCTGATAAATTCCTGTAACAATTGTGGCTGCTCCGAGGCTGTTGGGAATGAACAGTTTCAAGTACTGGACGCCATCCAGATTCTCTTGTAAGAAGGTCGGACATCGGCACCTTAAAATCTTCAAGTTGTATACAAGTCGGCTGATTACTAAAATGGTGGCAGGCTCCTTGACAACCTTCTCTAACATTTGAGGGCTGTGAATTGATTAGCCGTCAAAACCTCATATGCAAGGGAAAGACGAAAAATCAAAGGAAATTGCTCTAATACTTGAAAACAACAACATCACTTTAATAACTCAATCTTCCAGAAACTCGACACTTCAACTCATCATCCACAAGTCTTATGGTTTCTTTTATAGGAAAGTTTATCGGTTAGATCTGTAAAGGAAATCGCCGAAATCAAAAGATTCACAATGGTGGCGATGTTTCAGGGATTTTCCTTCTCTTTCAGTTATTCGAATCAGTTCTCTCTCGAGCCCATGGAAATTGCTGAGGACAGTATTCAAACTGTATAATCAGTTTTCGATTCTTCGATACCCAGGTACAGTGTCAGCAGGTTCTACATCTTCAGCATACAATAAACCGATCGCTGCACCCTTTCTGATTACAGATTGATACTGGAGCAACAATATTGAACGGTCCGCTACACGTCACGACTAATGAATGAATGAGAGAGAAATGTTGTATCGAGTTCTGGGCTTACAACTCATGCAACGGTGAATACCAGCAGCGAACTTTGGGAAGAAGAGTTGAAGAAGTCTTCACAGCTCACGACTTGCGCTCGTGCCGAATCTCCTCCACCAAGAAAATTGTCTTTCTCTCTCAAGCGATGGTGCTATATTATTTGCACATTGATCGGACAGCTGCTAAACAGATTCTCCTTTAATTCTTCCGTATTTTAAAACAATCATGCATGTTCGAAGGGCAAAACGACGGTTACAGCTTTCCGCTTCAGTTGTTCGGCGTCCTTTTCCGCGATCAGAGCGAGACATCTTTCTCCTCATCCTGATGTCAATATCAAGGTCCTGTGGTTCTTCTCTGATGGTCGCAATCAGAGAAGAACTACAGGGCGGACAGCCTTGAAAAGCCTCCGGATGGGTGTAGGATTTCCCTCGTAGCTAAGGAGTAACCTAGCCCTCTAATAGGCGTGGACCAGTTTGTAAAGCCCCAAAAGAACGCGGTATGTATGAAATGAAATCCCCCGGTATTCTCTGCAACAGTCATTGCTCAAAATCAAAGAAAAGAAAAGATGTACCAGGCAGTGGGTGAGGCTCACGATGTTCTACAGCAGCTGTGCCGCTTCGTGAATGAAGATCATGAGAGAGAATTCACTACGCTAAAAGTAGGATGCACGAATAGGTATGCAGTTGGATAAAGTCAGAGACCAGGACATCAGAATTGTCATGTAAACAGCACCTGTCTATCTGAAGATGGGACGCAATCTTACGAACACGTGCTGAGAAGGCGACAAGTATCCGATAAGGAGACAATGAATTTCGGGGCCTGAGGAAAGCAACAAAGAGAAGCCTCAAGGAAGAGGGGAGCCGGACGTAATCGCGATGAAATAGGATGAAAACAAATTACAGCAGGAGAAAGCGGCGGTTGATAGAAAGAATTGAAAAAGCCAACGAATATGCAGCCTCTGCGGAGGTGCGTGATCAACGGAAGAAGAAGCCCAGAAGAGCAGTAGTTTTGAAAACGGTTGGCTCAAGATCATTAAAATTTAAAAACCGTGTGGTTCAATTCACCAACTAAACCGAAGCAGTAAAACGTAGGAAATGAAAAATACCGTAGTGTTTCCCGCTGCTGACATCACCACATACTGCGCAGCTCATTGTTGGAGAGGAACCTGCTAAAGGCGACTCAGGCGAGAGTTTCGAAAAGGAAGAAGTGGATAACGTTGTTTCGGCTAATGAATTAGTCCTAAATAACGCCCTTCATTAATAATGTTAGGAAAAAGTTCAAAAGTCGAAACACTTTGGGAAAAAGACGTCCCAACTTCTGGTTAACATGGTATGTTTCCTAATCAATACTTTTAATGACTGAGTATACATCACACAGGAACCCCTTCCTAGAAAAATATGATATTTCATATTTTTTTGCGCCAGTTAAAAAGATACTCTAAGAAGGGATTTCAATTACAAACCTTATGTTTGTCATACGGTGGTTCATTGACAGGGCGACAGCAGCAGCAAGGTGTGGCGAGATCATGTTGCCTGTAACTTGTCAGAAAACCCATCAGTGCTTAGAAAAGAATCTTCATTCAGTACGTTAACAAAGTAAATAAAGTTTCTTAACCTGAATTCATGAATGTGTTAGAAAAGAGAACGGGCCCTTGAAATATCGAGCGTAGTCCTACTACACGGCCCTCCATAGAAAGCTCTGTTCCATCACCTAAATTGTGCGCATGTAATCTTTTTTTGAAGTTTCTTAAAAAGTGGTTCTTTGTTGGAAATTTTTGCCGAAGTAACCCTCTAACGAATTATATCCCATAAAACCTAGTACTAAAACCTGGTATAAAGTATCTGGAAGCTCCTTTTCAGAAATTAAGAAGTAGATAGACTGTATCATCTACAATAAGACAAATTTCGGAATAGTAGAAGATTCTAGAATAGGTGCAAAATCTGGAACATTCACAGGCCCTGAGCTTATTAAAAAGTATTCGATGTTTATGCTGTCTTTCAAACTAAGGTCATCGCGTTGCAGTGACCATTGCCAATGGCATGTACAGAGCCGTGTGTATTTTCATAGCTGATCTCGAATCTGCGTACCATCTCTGCAAACTTCCCATGTAGCCAAAGTGTTGTTTGGGAAATATCCTCTGCACTCAAAGCTCTCGTGAAAAAGTCTGAATACCGTGCTGGTTGGCGTCCTGACGTTCGTTTAATGTCCAGAGGGATCTAGTCAGTAACCGCCCTGGTCCAACGGTCATCACACCACCGCTTAACGTGTACGACCCACCTAGTCTTCGATTTTTGGCTTCAGCAACGACGTCACTGATCTTCGTTTACAGAACCGTTAAGTCCGAATTTCCCCTGTACTTGCGGGCTTTAGGAGATTCCCAACTTCCCCCTGTCCCTGTATTACGTGGAACAACACCGCTGCATGCTCATCCTACTCACGGAGACTCGATGTTTTTGTGGTAGACGATGTCAAAGCAAGAAGGACCCCATTCCAGTGGAGGTAACGAGGGACCGGATGTGCCTAAATGAAATTGGAATGCTCCTCACGCCAAACCTTTACTTATACTTAGCTCCAGAGATAAGTCGTTTTAGATGAATTCTCGACCTTAATACAGGTAGCTCGAAGATCCAAATATAATTTGCTTCGTTTGGCGCGTTGAAGGTGCTCACACGCCCCTTTTCATGAACATCATTTTCAATAGGCATATTCGTAAGCCAATCTTTCCACGAGCGCTACCAAACTCGGCCAGCATTCGTTTCGACTGCTCGATATTCGCTGTTATAAGCAAAATGTCGACGACGAATGTGAAGGAATATCGGACCCTTCACTCCTGGGACTTCCCACTCCAAATAACGCGACGTGTTTTCGAGAGCGACACTAAAAAGTTTGAGCGAGATGGTGCCGTGCTAAAAGCCCCACTCTTCACGTTGACAACAAATTCTTGTGAAATGGTAAAATCCTCCTCGTGAAAATGATATGAAGCTCACAAAGCACCCTTATTTGCTGGTAGGAGCTCTTTGGTTGCCTGAAGCTTCAGGTACTTCAGTCTCGAGGGTATCACAGGCTTTCTTCGAATTGACAAATGTTATGCATACTGAACCCTCAGTCTCAGTGGCTTTAACCACAACTGCTGCCCTTCCATTTCAATCTGAATTCATCGCTTCTTTGAGCACGCAAGTTTTGGGGTTACTTTATGCTCACTTGCTGCTCGAGCTCGAGCGAATCCAAACTGGGGTAACAGCCCGAGATTCCTTGAAAGAAGACGTCTTTTCACAACTTGTGGGCACACTGCTTCCCTACCACCATCTTAACGATGGCAATAGTAGTTTTTATCATCAATATTGCCGATTACGAAATTTTCCGAAAACCAGCGAGGAAGTGACGCGATCTTAGTTGATGATAGTCTTGTGGCTTCGTTTCTTGAACTTCGCAGGTTTCCCCGACACTGGAATGCAATATATAGTTCGGAGAAGGCGATGCTTCCGTTCAGCAACAGCGACTCGGTTAGGGGGCACAATTAATGCTATCCATTTTATTATGAATTTGTCCTGCGAATGATTTCCAAGTCCATGGCGAATGGGAGGGCCTCTGAAATCGCCAGTTACCATGAGTAAGGCGGATAAATTCAACAGTAGTTCACCCTGCTCATTCCATTCCGTTTTGTGAAATCAAGATCTGTAACTCTTTAGCCGTTCTTCTAGGGCCAAATTTCGGGTTGAAATCAACATAACCTCGAAAAGTAGAAGACCTAGAACGCTTCCAGCCCTTCTCCTTCGTTGCTTATGTTGGTGCGTAGGCAGTGAAGAATGTTAGAGCTGGAAGTGAGCCACATTTTCAATCGCCATAGTAGATCAGAGAAAGATTAAGTTCGCTGTCATGTGGGCAGCGCGCTTGCTCTTCATTCTGCGCTAGAAGAGTTTCTCAGGCCCTCCTAACTAACGCTGCAGTCGATGGCTTCCACAAGTTCAGAGATATTCAGGTCACTTTGTCACTGCTTTCCGCATACATGTACTGGTGAATAGCTTACCAGTCTCTGACTCAGAAAAGGGTTAACTCCGGGTAGCTAGCCAGGCGCTGGCATAATGGACAAGTGGCTTCTTTCTTGGAGGCAGTGCCGCGTCTCCTCTCAGTCACTTCCCAGTGACTCGAATGGAAGCCTTCGGCTGAGCCGATGTGCATGATATCAACCTCACATTCACTCTCTCCACACAGGAATGCGTGGATTCAAGCGGCGGCTTATGCCGTTACCTGTAGAGAACGAAACCTAAAAAATCGTTTATGGTAGATTTCAAACACTCCAAATAGTGTTTATGACCATTCTTTTTTTTTTCTTGATGAACAGCTCGACAGAGCTTCTCATGACACAATTTCATGGTTTGAATCCATAACTCAAGGCAACTAGAAGGCACCAATTTAAAAAGGTGGTGCAGTGAAAACTTGCGCATTGCCGTGCTTATAGTCCGGGATACGAATCTAGATAGAAATTTTCAGCTCATCAAGCTAGTGTCCAATCGTGGTCCGTTGGTCAGTGCCAAATTAGTCTCGCAATGACCTACTATTCACATGGATTTAATCTGTGTGTTTGTGTGTGTGTGTCTGTGTGTATGTGTGAAATTCATAGCTCCTGTTCGTGTGGACCTAGAACGTTCTAACTTGGTAGCAATATAGGGAGCAGAATGGGAACACTTATGGCAAGTGGTAGAACCAGACTTCGCTTACATTAGGCCAGAGCTGCGCGAAAATTGCCAGTTCGGAACTAGCGCGTTCAAATTTGGTAGGAGTACAGGGGCAGGATGGGAACACTTATAATTAAAGGGAGGGCCGGCGTCCGAACACAGTGGGCGGGGTTTGCGCTACATAATTGTTTTATTGTTGTTTATTGCGAAGACTCACAACTTCGTCCCCGTGGACCTGGAGAGTTGAAGATGCTAGTGAGGCAAGTAGACGCGGCCCTCGAAGAGATCAGAGTAGAAGTCATAGATGATTTTCTCCACTGCTCTTCAAAAGTCATTTTGGTTCTAAAAATGGCGAAGCTGGGCAAAAACAATGTGGTGGCAAGTCCTCACATACGTATAGTCACGGGTTCAAATCCCGAATCGATATTCACCCAAGCCAACCAAGCCTTCCATTTCTCCGCGATCGGTAAATTGGCACTAGGCTCATCTGTAGTGATAAAAGCACCGACTTGTACATCAGCTGGCCATCGCATGTTATTGTATAAGCCACATACCTATTCAAAAGTTACTACGATTCCGAATGGAAGTCAAATCGTGGGCGCATCCCTGGAGGGAATTGATTAACGTTTTTAGACTTTGTCCTTTATCGTTAATCTGAAGCTCCTTTGAGCTTTACTAATGCTCTTCCGGCCTTGGCGGCCTCATTCATAACTACTGGTCTTCCTTTTTTCAAATCTTCCTTTATCGTTCATTGAGTGCGGCAATTCACTCAGATCAAGTTCATTTTACGCAAGCTCCTCCCCTTCTAATTGCTCTACTCTCTCCTCGGGTGGGATTTGGTTTAGGCATCTTCTACCCCTGTTGCAATTTATCACTCTGCCACCTGTACCCCTATTGAATTTGAACGCCATGGGTCCAAGCTAACGAGTTCCGTCCGCGCCCCGTTTCTTGCAAATGTAATTTGGTCGTGCTACCTTTTATCAGCATTCCCATGCTGCCGCCTATATACCTATGAAAATTAAAACGCCTCAGATCCAACTTCAAAACTTTCTCGCACGCTCTGCCTCCTCCATCACCACTACACAACCAAGAGCGGAATCCAGTTTAGATACCTTCTACCACCTGTCGTCAATGTTCTGATACTGCTGCCTGTACCCCTATCGAATTTAATCGCTTTTGGTCTAAATAAACGAATTTCGCGCACACGTGAAGTTCTGGTCAAACACACACACCGGCATACACCCAGCACACACAACGACCCACACAACGTCACATGCACACAGCAGACACACACATTAGCAAACAGCCAGACACTCACAACGATGAACCAACAGGAGCATTTAGCGCATTACATATAGTAGAATCGCTTACCCTAACTATCCCAAAAGAAGACGCTGGGAATTCTTTCTTCTGCAGGCATTATGTTGTATGAATCAACTCAGTGCGCCTTGTACTATAAAACGATGCGTTAGCGCAAAGTTATGTTTTCGAATCTCCTGTTTTATAACCTTTTTTTCGCTTTCTGAACGGACCTTCACGAGTGATGCATGCTCAGTATGATAGGTTGTCTTCCGCCTTCCTTGAGGTGGCTTCATAGCTTATCCATCGCGGAACATCTTCTTCTCTGGCCCAAAGGCAGATCACAATGGATTTGACACTTTCATCTTCAGCCGTACAACAGCGCGGGTGTCACAGTCGAGTGGAAAAGGGACGCTTTCAGTTTCATCGGGAGGCCTTGGTCTAGTAGTAGCGTTGAGATTTTGTTGAGACCAGACCAATCGGCCTTCCTGCGCCTGCTGTACTCTCTGCTGCTGCCTTCTGTGAAACTGAACTGGTGTCCGAGGTATTTAAAGCTTTACACTTCTTCGATGGTTGCGCCATTTATTTTGACTGTCGCTGTAGGATTGAACTGGTTGTGCATCCACTTCGCTCTTGACAAATTCATTTTAAGTCCGATTTCACTCGATTTCATCTGTAGTTGCACAAGTTTCGTCTGGAGCTCTAGGGCATCATGTGCAAAAATGACGCAATCGTCGGCAAAGAGCAGATAGGCCAGGTGTTCTCCGTCGATCTCAATATCTGCGGTCCAGTCAAGATCATTGAACAGGGCTTCCAAAGTTAATGCAAACAATTTCGGAGAAATCATATCGTCTTGTCAAACGCCTTTGCATATTTTTATTTGACATGGATCGTGGGAGAGCTTGATTGCGGTAGTACAGACTTTCTTCATTTCTTCGAGAAGGTCGACATAGCACGAATTGACACCGTATCTGCTCATCGCATTTGGCATCGCGTTTGTTTCGACCGAGTCGCACGCTTTCCTGTAGTCGACAAACGCTACGCTTTCGGTCAGCTGACGTACAACGTACAAATGGTCGAGTGCGGATTACCCGCTTCGAAATCCCGCTTGCTCTCGGCTTATGACCATGTCCAGATCCCCAACTATGCGATTAAGGATTATCCTGGTGAAGGTCTTATAGACTTGGGACAGCAAAGTGATGGGTCTATAGTTGTCCAAACTCTCGGGATCGCCTTTTTTCATTAGCAGTATC
>UZAF01016172.1:91483-134318 GCA_900617895.1 Haemonchus placei
AGCTTCAGATTAACGACAAAGGACAAAGTCTAAAAACGTTAATCAATTCCCTCCAGGGATGCGCCCACGATTTGACTTCCATTCGGAATCGTAGTAACTTTTGAATAGGTATGTGGCTTATACAATAACATGCGATGGCCAGCTGATGTACAAGTCGGTGCTTTTATCACTACAGATGAGCCTAGTGCCAATTTACCGATCGCGGAGAAATGGAAGGCTTGGTTGGCTTGGGTGAATATCGATTCGGGATTTGAACCCGTGACTATACGTATGTGAGGACTTGCACCACATTGTTTTTGCCCAGCTTCGCCATTTTTAGAACCAAAATGACTTTTGAAGAGCAGTGGAGAAAATTATCTATGACTTCTACTCTGATCTCTTCGAGGGCCGCGTCTACTTGCCTCACTAGCATCTTAGGGAAGAAGTGTGTGAAGTCCTCAGATCTCCCTTCCAAAATTCGATACGCCATAGTGTCGATGAATAATTGTACAGTGCCCGGTTCTGATAGGAGCAAACCTGGCTTTGCTCTCCACGCAGCACCTGTCGGAATGCTGAGTGCTCATTTCGAGGAAACTAGCAAAACTATATTGCTGTATAAGAAGGGGATCCACACGATACTGGCAACTATCGCCTAATCTGATTGCTGTCTTTGATCTAAGAACTATTCCCACGTGCCATCCTTGAAAGGATCGGCAGGATAAGAGATGAAGGACAGCCATGCGAGCAAGCAAGGTTTCAGAAAAGACTCAGTACAATCGACTGCATCCACACCGTTGCAATACTCATCAAAGTCTCGCGAGGGTACAAAATGCCGTCTTGTCTTACCTCTTGACGGAGGCCTTTGATACTGTAAAGACAGAAGCGGTAACCGAAGCCCTGAGCAACCAGGAGCCCTTACTCGATATGAGTATGCTTCGTGAGCTCTACGGCAGCTCCACGACTGAGACCTCTCCATTCTGTGACGGAGTAATCATCAATGTGGAGAAAAGGGTTCGACAGGGCAGTACCGTCCTGACCAAAGTTTCCAGCGCTGCCGAATATCATGTTTAACATGGAAAGGGAAGGCGTGGGAGTAAAGGCCCACAGCCGCTACATGCATCATCGCCGCTTTGCAGACGACATCGTGCTTATAACACCTAACTTCGAGCAGGGTCGACAAATGCTGTCTGAATTCGACACCTTTTGTGCAAAGATCGGCCTGCAACTGAACCAAACGAGGGCGGCACTATAGGGAACACACTGGAACATTATGTTTGTTTCACGCTAAAGATACGAACCTCCTGAATGCCAAGCTACGTGTATACTGGCCGAAAAGTCAACATGATGACACTGCGGTCCTTCCTGCTTTGACATACGCCTGAAAGGCAAGGACTCTACGGAAGCAGGATGAGTATGAATCAGTGTCAATCAGCGCGCTGTGGGGAGGACAATGCTCGGCATTTTTCTATACACTCAAAAGGAGAGGGGGATTCGAAGTTCTGATCAGCGATCGGGGATGTCGTTGCCTACGTCAAGAAATCAAAGATCAGGTGGTGTGGAGACCTCATGCGATACTTTTAGTGATGACCGTTGAGCCAGGACCGTTACTGTATGGATCTTTAGGAGCGTCAAACGAATTGTATAGGATGTCCCAAAAGTTTCGAGAAATTTGTTTGGTTTATTCAACACAAAATTTCTACAACAAAAAGGTGAGATCAGTAACCGAGATAGTGGTCCTTTTCAGCCACGACGTCCCTCCATCAATTGAGCAGAGCATTGCTCCACGACTGAGAGCATTCTTCCAGAAGGAAGAGGGGCGTGACGTGACCTGACGGTCATGAAATTTTTTCCCTTTGACGTAAGCTTGTAGACTCTTGGAGGAGTGGTAGTCGCAAGGGACAAGGTCAGGTGAATACGGAGGAGGGGGTAGCCAGGTAATCCCAAGCCTTTCCAGCTCCTCAGCCATGGCCCTAGCATGATGTGATCGAGCATTGCCCATCAAAATCAGAAACTTTCCCTGCATTCGGCGTGGAACCGAGGCTCGAGGCACCATCTCCGACAGTTGTTCGCAGAATACCCTTGCAGTCACAGCAGTACTTTCAGGTAGGATCTCATAGTAGAAACAGCCGGCGGAGCAGAAGAAGAACGAGATCAGCTCTTTTTTGACGTGTGCCACACGCTTTGCAACGGCTTCTGGCCTTATGTCGGTTGGTAGCCACTGCAACTTCCTGTGTGGATTTTCATAAGAATCCACTTCTCATCCTGAGCGATGATGAAGCATGTTCAAGCCACCGTTCGCTTGCGGTCGAGTAGCTTCCAATACACATCGACCCGCACCTGACGCTCGCTCTCAGTCAAGGTGTGGGGGATAACTGCAGGAAGTGCTGCGCGAAAACGACGTCTACGTAGGAAGTCGTAGATGGTGGAGCGGAGAGCAGTAGTCGTCCTCTTCATTTCTGTCAGGCTCTGAGAATCATTGTTTTAGATGGAGGCTGAGACAATGTCGGTCTTGGTTTTACGTGGACGTCCGCTCGGTGGCGCTTCATCGAAGTGAATCTCTCCTCTAGAGAAGCGACCGTATTACTTATAGCGGGTGATGGGAGAAGGTGCAGTACTGTCCATCGATGACTGCAATTCATTCCGGGCTCGAGTGGCCGAGTGACCAGGTCGGTAGTAATGAAGCAGAAGGCGACGGTAGTCGTGTCGGTCGGACATAATTCAAATGATGATAACTCACTTCCAAAGATGAATTGCAATACCGTTCCATTGCCAAGATTGCCCTTCTCTTGCCCTTTTTCCCGTGGCTCTGCTTCGGCGCTTTCTTGCGCAACACGGTTGCGAGATTCATGACCAAAATTTTCTCAAAACTTTTGGGACACCCATTCTTCTCACACAGACGTGGTGTATGGCGGGGCTATCATTTTACCTGTTTTTTGTCTTCATTTTAGCTTTGTGTTCATTTAGTTCGTTCTCTTCTCACAATTTTTTCCTCTATTCTTTACAAGCCTTTCTTGCTGAGTCGGTTTTACGAATACCTTCTGAATTTTGGCCATAGCGATTTAGAGTAGTAGTTCAATTACTCAAATATTCGTTCCCTGTTGGATGGTGGTCAACATTACCGATATTGACTAAACAATCAACATTCTGAACTGCTATCTTTGTTGGTAGTCATCGGCGTTGCCTTTATTGGTCACAAAGAATACGTTTCTGTCATGCCTCCCGAACGAGATTGAGTACGAAAAACAAAGGACTCCGTCACTGATCCTGAGGATTTCCCCGATGGATTGAGTACGAACAGTGAAAGCGGCTCCATGCCCACACATCGAGATTTTAGCAAGCTGGGCGTGAGTGAGCTTATGAGAGCTATAATGGAAAGGAATTTTGTTCCGATCTTCGAAAGAATGTTAGGAGCCCTTTCCGAGGGAATTCCCTAAAGAAATGTCGATCGCGGTTGGTGAGGATAAGCGCTCACGCAGCTTGGTAATATGCGGTCTAGAGGAAGCCTCTCCTCAGATGCGGCCTTCAGAGCGCCAAGCTGATCTGAAAGGAAGGTACGCGACATCTCAGGCAGTCTTAATGTCGAGGGTGACCTGTTGAGGTCTATCGCCTAAGAAAACTAGCGGCGGATCGTCCAAGGATTGTGATAATAGTAGTGTCATCTAAAAATCATTGGCGGACTGCCTTAAAAATGCTAAAACTTGAAAAACTTGAGTATTCTCAGAACATTTTTGTAAGGTGGAGTAGGACCGAGGGAGTAAGGAATCGCGATTACGAGCTGAGCCAGCACGCCAAGGATCGTAATCGACTAATCGACAAATGAGAATGAGTGGTCTATAGAGGCGAACTGAAGCACATTACCGAATTCTCTAACGAGGGCAGGGAAACGCATGAATATGCGTGGTCGTCTGCCAAATTGTCGTCGGAAATGCTACTTCCGCAATGTACGGAGCATTATCAAGAAATTGACTCAGTTACACGTCTTTTTATTAGAGATGAAGCATGATATCCTTATCATAACAGCAGCATGGCTGACCCCTTACGTACTAAACTCAGAGCTGGTAGGGGACCTCCTCCAGTTTGTGTTTCGGCGAGATCGAAAGCGGAAACGAGGGTGGAAGTACAAAAGTGAGTATTAAGTAAAACATGTTTGAAAACGGTTGAACAAAGGAACCAATGTAAGCTCGATAGCGATTTACGCCCTACTGATAAACGCTCGCCTCCTTATCGACCTTCGGCCTCATGGTATTTTCTGCGCTTGAGATCAAACTCTAGAAGAACTTGTAGCATATTACAAAGAGAAAACAAATTCCTTGATTGGTATTGCGCCCACAACATCGCTTGATTTTTTTCTTGAACCCTGATGCTTTATATACTTATAATGTGAACCTTACTCAATCCGAATGTAATATTTTCTATTTCATGCTCGTCCAACATTTCGGAGACCGCTTGGAATGCTTCCTGCTGTTTACGTTCGTATAAAGTTACAGTTACATCAAACGACTTTACTACGTCGTTTTCTTGAAGCCTACACGAACGCAAGCGGCTAAGTAATTCGCTTGCGTTTGGCAGATGTGAAGGTACGTATCGGAGTAGTTGGCCAACCATTTTATTGAGGAACCACAAAGGACTGTCCGTCAGTCCACCTATACAGCTGATGATGAGTCTTATTTTGTAATCGCTAGCAATAATTGAGCTTTCATCTTCGTTGGACAACTCATGAGTCTGGTCGCTATAGAAAATCCAACCCAAAATTATTGGGATAGCGAAGATATTGAAAGATATTGGAAGCGTTTTCCATCCTCGAGAGGAATCCTAAGCTGAACGAACGAAATGAGTGAGGGATGTTTCGGTATATGTGTTTCTGGGAATCATTGCAACTGGCCTAGTGCGTTTAGTCGCCTAGTCAAGTAAGCCACAGACGAGGAGCTCCGAACTACTCTCAGGTGTTCAAAGACCGATAAATGAGCTTTTGACCTGCTCGATATACTCTCCCGACCATCCAAAATTTTTGCAACTGAAGCATTCCTTTAGCAGTGATATCACCGGTCATTAGATAGTCCATAAAAGGATGAAGGATAAAGTCTTTGGCGTTAATCAATCCCGTCTGAGGGATGCGCCCCCGCACTCGACTTCCATTCAGAATCGTAGTGGCGTAATGGGTGCGTACGTGGCCTATACAATGACTTGCGGTGGCCAGCCGATGTACAAGTCAGTGCTTTTATCCTCCCAGACGAGTCTGGTACCAATTCACCGACCCCGGAGGGATGGAAGGCTTGGTTGGCCTAGGCGGGCATCGATCCGGGATTCGAACCCCTGACCGTGCGTGTGATATAGTGCGCCACTTGCCACTACACCACCTCCGCCCAGATAGTCCATACACGTTGATAATGTTTTGATGCTGATTTTGCAATTCTAGTACTGCTTTCACAGCGGAAACATCACTCGCGTTAGTGTAGAGACTCTCTACATTAGATAATTCCATGAAGATGGCACTGTTCGGTTGAAGTACTCGAAACTTGCTTAGAAATATTTGGGTGTTAGTAAGATGGAATGGTACAAGTTCGGGATGCTGCATCGAGATGGTTTTAGGAACTCATGCATCCGATTAGTGGGACCAAGCACTCAACTGATGATAGCTGAAATTCGATCAGAGCGGTGGCAGCTGATGTCATATTATCCGTTGTTGCGAACTTATAGGATTTTATCAGCAAATGTAAGACGGGGTAATGCGGTGACTCGAGTTTGAGGTGTGCTATTCAGAAAGGATCCGAACCCGCTGTTTGAGTTTCTGTCATCCACACTCGGTTAAATCTGCGAGGCTACTTTGGCTGAGGATGGTCGGTAACAAGAGGTGCCTCCTAGATGTCATTTTGTTATGATAAGCTCGAGTTAACGGGGGATTACCACAAATTCTTCCCCTTTGTCACCAGCGTTGAGACGGTTCCCTTGGCCGTACTGCACACGCTCTCATTTGGAACAAGCCCCAGTTTCTCACCATCTCATCCCATTACCGCCTTTGATATGTGCAGAATTATATGAAACTTACATGATCCACAAGATCGGCTCCTTCACAAGGCTAAGGCAAACAGCGCTTACTTCACAGCCGGCTCCAATCAAGCCCACAACTGCAATTTCCTCACAGGTATTTTGAACGATAAGAGCATAATGCTAGTTTCGATGTCAGCTTTAGAATCTTCGCTGATGAAGTATTTGAATTGTATGGTATAATCCAAAAGCAACCCATGCCATTCAACATCACCGAGAACAAGAACGTGGTCAGAAGCAGCCTCAAGTGTCATTCAGTTCCCGGACCATCAGATTGTCCGTCACTGACGATGGAGGAGAATTGTGGTAATCCTCCGTCAGCTTGACCCTATCATACCAGAACACCATCTGGAAGATGCCCCTCTTTACGGACCATTCTCGATCCAGCACTTTCAAACGCAGTTTCGCAGACTCAACCGGGTGGAGATGACAAAGAGAAAACAGCGTGCTTGAATCCTCCTTCAACAACACAGATCGAAATTATGTCATCGTGTTGTCCCTTCTTATTATTGCTGATGAAGACACATAAGTTCGTAGCAACGGATAATTTGACATGAATTGCAACCTCTTCGATCGAAGTTCAACCCATAACCAGCTGCGTGGGTGGTCCCACTAATCGGAAGCACGGTTTCTTAAAACGTATTGGTGCAACTTCCCAAACCATTCCACCATACATCCGAATGATCCTGAACAAGCTTCAATCAGTGCAATCCAACAGTGCCTGCGTCATAGAATCATTTATTGCAGAGAGCTTCTACACTAACGCGAGTGATGTTTCCGCTATAAAAGCAGTACTAGAACTGCAAAATCGGCATCAAAGCATGACCAAGATGTATGGACGATCCAATGATCAGGTGATGTCATTGCTAAAGGAATGCTTCAGTGGCAACAGTTTTGGATGGTCGGTAGAGTACTTCGAGCGGGTCAAAGGCTTGGTTGTGGGGCAACGTCTTCCTCCTTTTCTATGTCCAGGATTTGAGTGCTAGTACGAAACAACACCTTATGCTTCACTTCCGCTATATTGATGACTGCTTCGTTGTATGTTCGATGAAAGAATAGGTGGGCATGTGTTTTGACCTACTTAACACTCAATACGAGCACATCCAACTTACACGAGAACGACCCTCTGCACGCTACTTTTCACTTCTTAATGTACAAGTGGGGCTGCTGAGCGGGATGCTTTCAACGAAATGGTACAGAAGCCTTGCAGCAAAATCACTATTATACATCGCCACCCAGTTCATCCTTGTCAGACCAAGCGAGCTGTCGTAAAAAAACATGTAAAAACAGCAGTAAGTCTCTGCAGCGGAGAAGATGAGCGAAAAAAATCTGCGAAGATGGCACCAGAAATAGCTGCGCCCAATGACCACATACCTTCTTCGACCTCTCATAAGGGAAGAAATCCGGTCTCTCACAGCAGACCCCGTGGATTGCAGATTGACAAGAATTCCGTTTATTGTACTGTTCATTTCTGATAAGGCTAGCACATCCATGAAGAAGTGTCTGGGGTGGACAGGTCTGGAAAACCTAGTTGCCTTTTTGGATGCACAACTCTAAAACCTTAAGCATCGGCTGGTTCGCAATCGGATCTACGGCCGCTCATGTACCACCGCTAACTGTGCGGACTGTCCATCCGGGCAACTGCACAATCGCGGGAGATCATATGTTGCAGCTGTGGAGACGTGTATGTCGGTGAAACGGCAGGGCCGCGACACGTAGGCATGAGCCACTACTCGGAGGGCAAGGTCAGAGCACGCATATCAATTGCCTCAGGCGCCCACAGGATGAAAACTTATTACGGGGCCGGCTATGAGGTCACGGCCGAGGTTTTGGTGCGAGAATCGCAAAGATACCCCCGGAAGATCCCCGAGGTGTTCTGGATCCAGGTCACTAGGCTACAAGTAAACCGGAAGAAGGCCTCACGACTACACAGGAATTATCGATATACCATTGCTAATTTCTAAGTGGTCTCGAGAACCGGACTAATCCACGGTAAGAGGTCCTGCCTTACGATTACGTGATGACTTCTNATGTCTCAAAGATAGAAGATCAGTAGGATAGTTGAGCCGCTTGGTCAGGTAGTCATGGATCGTTTCGATCTATCTAAACACTGAAGAAGGCGATCCTGTCGAAATCGCAGAAGATAAGCGAATCAAACTGGATCGTGTTGATTTCCTTGCTTGAACTTCAAGCGAGATTGATAAAATTCGTTATTGGCGGCTTTCGAGAGAAAACGCAATCGAATTCATTTTTCGAAGAGCATGCTTAGCCACCATTACTTTCAACGTCCTCTAAAGGGAACTACAAGGCGCAAAAGATTCTATATCAGGCCGTTAGAGCCGAAGGTGGCAAAAATCAGGATCGCACCCTTCTTTATGCCAAAGGTCGCAGAAAAAGTACGGGGATAGGAAGCATTCTGAGAGTTTTTGGACATTCATTCCATTCTCCAAGTCATCGATGAATTCCACGAAACGAATTATCTTCTTGACGCTAGCCAAGGAGAAGCTAAGGAGAGTCAGTATCAACACTTCGAAGTCTCCTGTCAGACTCTCTCTCCGGCAGTTGGCCATTCAAGAAAAAACTTGGAAACGCTCAGTTCCTAGTCGATCGACTGCGAAACGTTCAAATGTTGCGCGTTCGGAGCGATTGACTCGAGCACAGGGAACGTTGTATGAACAAATTTTCTTCTTAACAAGTCAGCTACATCTAGAGGAAGAGCACACCGACATGATTCTTCCAAAAACTCCTTGCGGGATAATTCTCTGAACTAAATTGGAGACGCGTATTACGCCAAGAGCAACAATTGGTTACAGGAAGTTTGGATACACTACCCTTGTCGATGACTGTGAAAGGCTATCGAAGCTAAAAGAAGAATATCAAGCAGAAAACATTGCGGCAACATCAACGAGCCCGCCAGCTCGCACTTCGAAGAAGACTGCAGGCAACTCTTCAATAGGGAAGCAGTCAACAGTAGCGGTAGTCCAATACTTTTACTGTAACAAGAGCGGCTACTTCGCAAAAAGTGATACGCGTTCTTATCAAGCGAAGAATGTTTGAAGTTTATAAAGAAGAACAAGCTCGGGCGCAGCTCGGCTGCGGACGTAAAAGCCATGCCACTCCACAGTGCAATAGGAGGAACTGCAAAACTCTCGGCAAACACGGCCTCCACACTCCAATCTGTATAAAGCTGTCAATGTAGGAGCTCCGCAACAGAGCTTCCCCGAGCACAAACTCAAAGCTCCTCCACTCAAGCCTTAGTCGACAAAGAAGCCTCACGAGCAGCAGTAAATCTTGCTCCTTCCATTAACAAAGACAAACAGACCGCCTCGACCACCCTTAGTTTTACTACCGTAAATCAGAATAACTACGCAATGATCTTAACAGATCGAGCCCAGGTCCTAGTATGTGCGACACAGCCATTGGAAACAGTATTCGTCCTGCTCGATACCGACGCAGACCGCTCTTCTATGGAAGAATTTACCGACCGACTTCAGCCAAAAGACACAAGCTTTGGAGAGTTAACGATAGGGGCGTTTGGTTGCACTAAGTAGATAAAAAAGTGTGAAATTGCATTCATCTAGAAGTGCGTTAAAACGTAGCCTTTCGTGTCTACGAAGTCACGCGCTTTTTACTAATTATGAAAAGTTGGCAACAAGGTGATCTCTGAGACCTACAGAAAATATCGTTTTAGAAATAACATCAGGTTTTCACTTTGTGCATCGGTTACAGACGTCAAACTGCATGTTTTACTCGTTCGTGTCAACCTTTTCAGCCTTTTAGATGGAGGATTCAGCACATAGCAATTACAACCACCAGGTGTGCAAGTGATCTTCTCTAAACAGTGCTGCGTAGTAGCAGTTGGAAGGCAAGAACACAAGGCATAGAAGGAAGATAGAAGGTTCCTGAAACAAAAAGATCACACTTCTAATGTCTTTCAACTAGAGCCAGAGTAAAGTTGTAAGCAAGACGACTGTAAACGATTTTGTACTTTCCAGTCAACAGGGGTGCAAGGACTTCTCGAACTTCAGAGCCAAGAGCAAGCAGAAGAAGATGCAAAAGAATGGAATAGATATACTGAGACCATTCAAAAGAAAAAGGATGGTCACTATGTTACCGTGGAAAGAAGGTGCAGAAATCTCTCTGGCAACAAACGAATCGCCGTGGAGAGACTCCACAACACAATGGAGAAGCTCGAAGAGAATCCGGTACTTTATCAACAGTATCACGAAACAGTGGTGAATCAACTAGAATATCGAATCACTGAGGATCTAGATTAATCATCAAATCATAGACGGGAGATCCCCTTTACTTGGCACATCAATTCATTTGAAACCACAAAAGAATACCTGTGGTGATGGTGTGGTGAAAATGCGTGGTGATCTTCGACGCATCCGGTCTTTGATAATAAAAATTGTCCCTCCCTATGACATCAGAAATACAGTAGTTTACCAGCGCAAAATGCCTAGAAAATGAGCCGAGATTGGTCAAACTGCATGTCGAGTTGTACTCGCGATACAAGCGCCAAATGTATGGCATACCTGGTTAACAGCACCGCGGCTCATCTTATAACTGGAAAGTCCAGCTTAATAGCCATTATAAAAAGTCTACCGTCCCTGATCTGGAACTCGTTGCGATACCGATGGCCTCCAGACCTGCTTTTTCCATTTATAACGCTGCCATGGAAAAATTTGCAACGGAATAGTAGTAGTAAGCATAGTAATAAGTGGGAATTCACTTTGAGTCGGATCTCTAAGGCACATCCCGACAAAGCAGCAGTAGCTCTGGTGCGAATCAATACAAGGAAAATTCGAAACACAGTCAAAAGCCTCACCATACCATATTTGCTCGGTTATATATCCACCCGTTATAATCCGGCCGATTGTGGTATGGAAGGATTGACAAGAGATTGTTCCGAAAGACCGTGGAGATTTGGTGGAGAGTACCGACACTCATTACTACGCCGATCGATGAGTGGCTCAACAAAGTACGACTCATGCGCCTGCCAAATTGATCAAAAGGAATGGAGAATTCTTCAAGGATCCCCTTCAAGACCTCCCCATCGCCAGTAAGTCAACTGTCAGGATTATTAGACTGGACTCGTGCCAAATATCAGTAGGTAAGGCTCTTCATTTTATAAGGATGACAATAAGAAAGCTCAACTCGGAATTAGATGCTCGCATTGAAAGGAGTATCCCAGAATAATGTTTTGTGGGATACTAAACTTTCATCAGTGCATTCGATAGAGGAAAGACTCTGGCAATATTTACAAAAACCACCCAAAGGAAATCTTCCAGCTCAACAATTGAAGGTTCTCAAACAACTGAAGCCTCAACTTGATGGAAATGACACTCAAAGGTGTTGCGGACGATTGCGCAATGCGCATTCGCGAGAATCTAGGCGATCTGTCCTCTCCAAAAAGAATTTAGCCAAATTTATTTTTATTTATTATTTATTTAACTTTATTTATTTTAATTTATTAATTTTTTGAAGACGCTCACGGAGACTTACGCTATGAAACAGGACATACTGTGGCCAACATTCGCCGGAAATATTGGACCCGAAATTGTATCAAGTAGAGAAAAAGATAATGCGACATTGCATTCTATGCTAGAAACCGAATATTCTTCCATGTCAATATCTTGACATGGACGGTTTACCGAGGAATCGACTACTTCGGTCTTGGCGCAGCAAAGAATGAAGACGTTGTGAAGAACTCTATGGAATAATCATCACATTCGAAACCACACGACTGATGCAAATCGAAATGGTCACCGACATGACGACTACTAACCTAATCTACTCGCTGCAATGCCTCTTTGTAAAACGAGGCGCTCCGAAGTGCACCATCTCCGGCAACGGACCGTATTTTCTTGTTGGCGGCGGAATTCTTCGCAATGCAGTCCTTTTTATCATTGACAACTCGACACTAGCTGAAACAATGGTCACAAAAGTTATTACATAAAAACGATAACTCCGCATGTTCCGTGACAGGGAGCCTTAAATGAACGAATGATGAAATCCACCAAACGTGCCCTCTATAAGGTTAAGAATCAAGTGGCTGAAGAAGAACTCGAAACACGTTCTATAGAAATAGAAGCGAGTCCTAACAGCCCCACTCGCATATCAGAAAGGAATTTCAATACTACGACCTGTCAATTTTATTCATCATCACTTACCCATGTCAAATGGAAAATAAAGAGAACGACGACACCTCATACTCGCCCTCAAAAATGCTTGTCTTACTCCGAAATTGTAGGCAAAAAAGCTAATCTCAGGTCTAGCCACAAGAACACGGAACACTTCTAGATATTTGGAGTAAATACTACCCAAGCAGACTGCGAGAGAGTCACAAATTGATCATAAAAGGGAACAAAGGGCAAAAAGCATGCCGTCAAAACACGGTGGTCCTTATAGTTTATCCTATTTTCCCGAAGAACACATGGAAAATCGGGTAATTTGGCCTGAAAATTTCCCACAGTAACGTAATCCGTTAAGCCAAAGACAGACTTACGAGCGGCCGTAAGATGAGGCTCCCAGTGAATTTATTTCAGCTATAGGAAGTAGATACGGTCGATGATCGTTCTAATACGTCCTAAAGCAAGGAAGATCCCGAGAGTGTTATCGACAAACTAAATACAAGCGGTGAGCCTGAAAGCAAAAGAGTTGCTACAACGCCTTTACGATACAGCCTTCGGCTTAGGAAGAGAGCGCTCGTAGACTACTCATATCAAGTTTGATCTACAAGCATTATGACGACACTCTCAACTAACATAATTTTCATGAGTACTTTTCGATTTATGCTACCTAGGGCGTCAGCACACCTAAAATCCGCGCAACGCCAGCATGAAATGCACGGATGAAGAAGTCGAACTGAGTTCTACAAATGTGAAAAGGTAAGAATTATGTATCAGAAACCTATGCATGATCAAAGAAAATCCGCTGTTCCATTAACTAACAAACAGTAAAATGCAAAACTTTAAAAAACATGTGCAGCAGTTCAAGAAAATACTCAAGTGTCTAGAAAGCCTTGAGAAAATCTGACCTCTCAATTATGGAAGCATGTTGCTCGCGAACGTGCTAAAGAAGGACTATAGATTCGGCAGCAAGGAAAAGGGCATAGTTGATAGATCAATACTATAGCTGACCGGGCATTTGACGTGGTCGTTTGAAGTAAGTTATCGGAGACCGAGGATGTGAAACTGATACAACTACCGCAGACCTCTGCTTCTCCATTACAATACTGATCGCTTCGATATCTAGGATGGGAATAAGGTATAGCATTGCGAGGTGCTGATTGACAGCAGTGACCCTCTCTTGTCAGATACCATGAATGGCTCGATCGCTTCCCCTGGGAAGAGACTTGCTTCGACGAAGTTCGTCGGAGCGGACGCCCATTGTTCTCAAGTACGGACACTGCTTTAAATTTCTGTGAGAGCAGTCCCGTCCAAAGTGGCAGGATTTGGAGAAGAGGATCTCTACTCTCCAATCCATCATCCACGACAATCTACGCAAAAGTTAATTTCA
The DNA here is from genome assembly GCA_900617895.1 of Haemonchus placei. Taxonomy (NCBI): domain Eukaryota; kingdom Metazoa; phylum Nematoda; class Chromadorea; order Rhabditida; family Trichostrongylidae; genus Haemonchus; species Haemonchus placei. Next base: position 105,032 of record UZAF01016172.1, read on the forward strand.
AAGCAGGACTGTCTGGAATCATCGCAAATTCTCGACTAAGCAGGAGTGTCGAGTGCAAGTCATTGTTTGTCAGAAGCTATTCGACTGTAAGCGAACGACGGCATCAACCGGCTCCATTATTGCTTAGGATAAAGAGTAGTTAACATATGACAATCGGCACAGGAAGTCGCAATACCTAACAGCGGACGTAAGGCCACAGTCCGCCATGAAGCGAGGCGCTCACGACCAAAAAAACATGTGCTCGGCTCAACCGGATGTTTTACTATGAGATCCTACCAGAGTGCACTGCGGTGCACGCGAGAGTGCTCTGTTTTGTGTTAGTCTAAGCGAGTTACGATCGATTACAAATGAACTTCGACCGTGATGGCTAATGCTCGGTTACCCCACGCGAGGACGTCGGTGGATGAACTGGAAAATTTTGGTGTAATCTGGCTATTCCCTCATATAGCCTTGGCCCATATGACTGCCATACTTTTAGAAGCCTATGGGTATGCTATAAAAGGATAAAGTTTTTGGCGTTAATCGAATCCGTCTAGAGGATGCGCCCCCCGCATTCGACTTCCACCCAGAATCGTAGTTATGAATGCGTATGTGGCCTACACAATGATGGCCAGCCGTAGTGCAAGTCTGTGCCTTTACCCTCCCAAACAAGTTTGGTACCAATTAGTGTCGACCCCGGAGGGATGGAAGGCTTGGTTGGCCTGGGCGGGTATCGATCCGGCATTTCAACCCATGACCGTGACCTGAGTGCGTCACTTTCCACTGCACCACCTCCGTCCGGTATAGGCATGCTGTACAGGAAAAAATTCACCAACTGTCGAGAATTCAAGTAGGTGGTAGATGAGTGAATTGCGTCACGCCTCCCTTCATATCGGAGAAATGGCATAAATGCCACTGAACTAACTTTACTGCTGCAGCTACTTTGTATTGGAAACCAACTGATTTTTCTCAAAACTTTTCGGATAACTTAATATTATATTCACGCGACATACGAAACACAAGTCATCGACTCGAAAAGTTGTGCATATATGCGCAAATGAAAAATGCAAACTAATTCATAACACAGTGAAAATCCCAGAGCTCGGTGAAGGAAACGTCCTTATTGGTAAGAAATACTCTGTTGAAACGCCAAATGGAATATACGAGCTGCTCAAATATTTCTCATTGGAAATAAAAAGACAAGATCTCAGATTCCATCGCCACAACACGAATAATGGAAAGAACATCTATTTTACAGTAACCAGCAATTCCTCAAAATGAGGGGAAAATGCGGGTCACATTTACGTCGATCTCAACATCACCGCTCCAGTATTGTCGGCTATACTCACTTTGAATGGAGAAAAGGTGGCTTTGGATCCTAGGCGTAAAGCTCAATCTACTAGGTGAGTCTCTGAAAGCAGCTAGAGACCTCTACTGCACGGTCAACAAAATTTGCGATTGAGATAACGTGCCTTTGCTTCATTCCCGCTCTTTCATCATCATATGCTTTACTAACCAACACTCTTCCTCTTCAGCATGTTCAAGAGATACAAGAGAAGATGGACTTAGATAATAAAGTGCAATCTACAGTTGTCAAATCAGGAATCCCGATATCATCATAATCAAAGCGCCTATCTGTTATCATCAATTAGCCACCATCACTACAAAGCTTACGCTCCTAGTCAAGTCCGATGAAAATTCTCCTGATAGGGTGGAGCACATTTTCAAGGAAACCGCAGATGATCTCCAACAGTCCAACGAGACCGTGCAGAATGTTAGCTCCCTAGAGATAATAGAGAAACGCATCATGACATTAGAAGAAGCACTGAAGGGCAACCCAAAGGTGTCCGATATAATTGAAATGAAAGTCGTGCAGTGCGTCAAGGGTCACAACCCCAAAGAAGCCCTTGGAATGCCTAAATAAGCTAGTCGTGAGCGAACACGACCAGAACACGGAAAATTCCAACGTAGACGACTTATAGACTCATCGCATGAAGAAGATGAGGAAAAGCGTCTAATGGATTGGGAAGCCAATGTTGAACGATAGCGGTTTTTTAAACTAAAAAATAGCAAACATGATTCAATCCCTGGTGCCAGTGAATGATATGCCTATATTTTAGGAATTTACTTTGCTATAGTCTGCAAATTGTATGACTGAGTTAAAGTGTAATTATATCGCATAAATCCCGGTTTGAGGCATATTTTTACGGAGAGCATGCGTTTTCCTGCTCTCACAAGTAAAATTTCCAATGTTCAGAAGAACGTTACGCCTTTTTCGGAAGTGTTCTCAATAAACTCTTTGTAAACAAACAGGGATATGAGAAACAGCTATCTTTCTGAATCTTTGGGCTTTATGAATAGCCTCCAATCTTGCCTAAAAGCATAGGAAACTGAATAACATTTTTTTTATTCGAAGAGACATCTGGAAACTTCGAATTCTGCGGCTTCTACAGTATTTGCCGAAGGGGTTTTTTCGCACCTCGATAATAGCCTACCTACTAGTGGTGCCGCAGTCATGAACTGTAGTACAACCTACACATTCTTACGCAGCCACTATTATCTCTCATTAATGAGAGATAACAGCGGCTCCAAAGTGATACAAATGTTCAACGTTGTAAAGTTTTTGCTGCAAACCCTAGAATATCCATAAGCAAAAAATGGAAAGAATTAGGAAAATTGTGTTATTTGAGGGAATGCCACTGAAATCTACGTTTCTTCTTGAGAACTACCTTGCTTTGCAAAATTAGGCTCATTAGAAACAGTAGTAAGAGTCAATTAGAAACACTTTTGATGAAAGGCGTAACTTGACTCTGAACAATGAAATTCTTACTTGAGGAAGCAAGGAATCGTATGTTCTCCGTGAAAATAAGCCACAAACCGGGATTTAGGCGATAAAATCGCTTTTACTCTTCAAATCAGGCATACAATTTGCAAACTATAGGAAAGCATATCCCTGAAGTATAGGGATATCATTCACTGGCACCAGGGATTGGTGCCAGTGAATGATATCCCTATACTTCAGGAATATGAGGAAGGGAGGGATAATTGGTATTTTTCAGTATAAAAAGCCGCTCTCGTTCAACATTGGCGCACGACTAATTTTGTCCATTTTGGAAAAATCTGGTAACAAAATGACCAGCAAAATAAGAAGGATGCAAAGGTCTGCTCTGTTCTCAGTTTTAGAATAGGACAGCTGCTCCACAGCTCACTGAATAATTTCAATGGAAGAAAATGCCTTCTGGTGATGATTATAGCGAGCATTGTTGCTATTCAAAATTTTATTTTATTTTATTTTTATTTTACTTTGTTCGTTTTATTTGGTTTTTATCCAAATTTTAAATCAACAACTTTATGGAGCCCGACGAGCTGAGTCGAACTATGTAACATTTATATGAAAAAATGAAAAAAGTAAAAACTAACATAGTTATAAAGAAAAGTCGAGAAGGGAGCGAATACACGTTTTTTCCGCGCTTTTTTTGAATAATTAGGGTAGGTATTATATTTACTGTATGATCGAGATCGGATCGGTATTCTCGACATCTGCTCCCTTTATTGTAGTCTGTGAAAAGTTTTGGTTTCCGAACACAGAATCATTATGGAGCTTGTGGATAATCTATTATGAAACTTAGAGTATCTTCGCCAATTTTGTCTACCAACCTGTAAGTCTGATTGCATGATTTTATTTGTGACTCATTCGTTTAGCAACAAACTTCTAGAGGCATTATATATCTGCTTGAATTCAGTAGGTAGACTAACAACACTACAAATAGTAGAACCAACAGTGGCATATATTATGCTAGGCAGCAGGGAATGAAAAGAATCAGCTCAATAAGGGCGCGTTTTAGAATACTCTATTGATCCAAGCTATGAAAGGACGCCAGGACGCTGAGTCTTGGACATACATATAATACAGGTGTACTATTAGCCACCGGTCTCGGACTTTTTTTTAAGAAAAAATCTCCGAACAAAATAATGATGGCTTCACTCCGATCTTTCTGAACCTTAGGTACGTCCTCGGTGCGAAAGCTAAAAGGCAGCGATCGCTCAATTTTCAATGGATATGATTGATGCGGAGGTTTCTTCTACCTTGTTATTTTGTAGATCGTCAATCCAGTGAATAAGAATCCAGTAGAATAGTAATGCCAGGTCACGTTGCTCGCAGTGTTAGGGAATTCATTCACGTCATGGGACTCGAATGATTGATAGCGCCCCTTCCCACTAAACCGCCTCTGATGTAGTTCTCGCCCATTCCCCATGGTCATTGATTTTTGGCAATTTCCAACCATCCAGATAAGGGGTGGTTGAGGCGAAAGAGTCGTCATAGCAGATATTCTCGTCATAACATCGGAAGAGCAGCGGTCATACGATCGCCCTGGTACTCAGCCAGAACCCCTAACCATCAACTCAAAGGAAGATGGACTTCTTGTGGTCAGGGTTTTAATTCCAGCACAAGTTTTGTCGAATCGGCCGAGAATCGAGCCCGTGCAGCCCGCGTGAGCTGCGAGCGTTTTACCGTTGAACCACTGAATCGAATATAGAGAAGAACTCTTTGTGGTTGGAAACTGTTCAAATCCTACCGCATTAGTGCTGAAAAGAATGCAATAAAACTTTAGGATAATTTCAATCTGAGGCTTTCATCATCGACGACAGAAAGAGATGCACACCGATGATGTTTCGCTTGCTACCAATAGAGACTACTCCTATTACACCTATTACAAGGCCTGTTTTTTGCTGAGTCCAACTTGGTAACGAAATGGCATTGCCGACGGCCGACTAATGAGTACAAAGAAATCCAGCGTCTAAAAAACTGGTAAACGATGTTAAAACTGGGCAGCGACGGGCTAATAATATTATATTTCCTCGTAATAACAAGGCGTCAAAAAGCAAGAGAGAAATACAACATTTGACCACGGTTCCCGAAACCCGTTTTACCAACAGTCAGACTACCGCTACACGCTCAAAACCACTCGTGTGCGATACATACATATTCTCCTAACAATGTAAGCCGCTTGTACCAAGAACTCTTCACTATTGAGCATGGGGGTCCGGTATCTTATCCCCCAATTAACGCCGCCTTCGCCGCACCCGTTCACGCGCAGTAGCACGTTATGAAGGGGAATGTTTGGCTTCTCACTGCAAGGTTGGGGTAGCCGTCGCGTGGCCTTTGGAGCCTGCCGTGGGAATTTGGAGAGAAGTTCTGGCACCCACCATGGGACGATGCTTGTATGGTACCGACTGTTGTCTTCAACTGTCCATTAGCATCGAGTAAACTTTTTATGCTGTTCCATGTGTGAATGAAGACAACTTCTCAATGAACCGTTAAGAACTGTTTCACAGGGGAGTACAGTTTTATCGGGAGTCGCTCGACCATTGAAGAAAAGAATAATGAATAAAGTGGTTTTGCCTACGGTCATAAAAACTGTTTGCTTAAAATGGTTTGGGTAGTTATTTGATTTATGTGCCTTCCAACTTCCCCGTTATTCCTACATATGTGAGAAAGTGAAACACCGTGTTGTTTCCCTAAATAGCTGTCATATTTTTTTGAAAACTGACTTATAAACTTCTTGTGTGCTGAAATTATGGCTAGTGTGAAAAGGTCACCTTAAATGCACTGTTAACAGAAAAGTAAGGGTACCCTTTTTTTGACGGGAATAGATAGAACTACTCTAGAATAAAGCGATAGCAACGAAAAAGCGCAAAAAAAAACGAGGAACAAAAAGAATTACAAAGGGACAAAAAAAGAACTGGAAAGAGGGGGTGGATGAATTTCGCATTGAAAAAACTGCGGTTAGGGAGTGTTCGAGCGAGAATGCACGAAGGCGGCGCAATGTCTGCAATACAGACAACACATTGAAATTAACGGGGTTTCTAAAATAAAAAACATTTGCATGCAATAATCTACCCAAAATATGTTAAAATCTTTAATAAACTTACGAGAATAGTTGAAGAAAGCTACCGTGAAAAATTCATAACAAAAAAACAATAGAAATAACAAACATAAAATAGAAATAACAGCCGAAAACTAGCTCCTGTACGAGGCAGTCGTCCAGGTGACCATTCCTGGCAATTTGCCAATCAGCGTATTGATTTTTCACCGACTTCGCTCCGGTGCGAATGTGGTGAAGGACAACTTGAACACGTAGTCAGCCTAACGAGGGGCGGAGGCCTCCCGTCCCCCACTGTTCCTGGCCTTATTGTGCCCTATCCAGCCGTTTTCCGACCTAATTCCTGCACAAATGTTATCAAAGGGGGCTTAGAATTCTAACCATGTGCATATCTTCGAAACCATTTATTCGTTAACAGTGCCTTCAAACGGGTTAAGAACAACTTACAAAGTACGAAGTTCCACCTATAAAGCGTACACTACAACGAATAGCAATTAAATACGATACCCACCCTAATTATTCAAAAAACCTGACAAAACACGGACGTGCGTCTTTTTCTTTTTTATCTTTTCTTTATAAGAAGATCAGTTTTCACTTTTTCATTATATGTTACACAGCTCAAACCAGCTCGACGAGCGTTATAAAATGGTGCTCTGAAAAACTAAAAAGCTAAAAGTAGGAGTCCTCGGTCCATCAAAGGTCCTGGGGGCACGTGATTAGCAGCGATGCTCGCTATAATTATAACTAGGAGACATTCCCTCCTATTGGCTGTATCCTAGGAGTTGTGGAGCAGCCATCATACTCCAAAACTAGATAAAAAGTAGTCCTTCGCAGTCCTCAGCTTCTACTGATCATTTTGATACCTATTTTTTCAAAATGGACAAATTCGTTTATGCCCCAATCTCAAACGGGAGCGGTTTTTCGAAATGAAAAACAGCAAATATGAGTTAATCCCCAGCGTTAGTGAACGATAAGCCTATACTTCACAGACAGTTCTTTTCTGTAGTTTGCAATTGTGTGCCTGGTTCGAAAAGGCAAGCGATTTTATCGTCCAAATCTCGATTTGCGGCATATTTTGACGGGAACGTACATTTTCTTGCTTTTTCGATTGGCATTTACGATGTTCACAAGGATGTTGCGCACTTCACCAAACGATCGCATACGGAACTCCTGTAGCACATTTATGGTTCGTAGCGAATACTTAACGTCCTTGAAACCCTCCTTTAGGCTTCCGGAGTCACCTCAGACCGCTCAAAACTAGATCTCAATTTTTTTGTTCGCAGGAAAATTTCGAAAACTCACATAGGTGAGCTCCACTTTCAAAATGCTACTCGGCAGTATGAAAATCACTTCACAAAATTTACTTGGAAACAACACTTTCATCATCCATTTTCTATACCGCTCAATCACTCGACCACCCTAATCGATCCCTTATCGCCTTCGCTAATGCTCCGTCCTCCAATTAAGGTTACACCCGATGTCACACATCGTTATATGTAGCTGGTATGACAGGCTTGATGGTATCAAGGGTTCACCTTGATTGTGAAGTTTAATCTTACAAGGACAGGATACTTGGTCGCAGTGGCCATTCAAGATGAGATGGGTACCGCAATAGGTGGTTTCGAACGCTGATCTCAAATCTGTGTTCCAAATCTGCCGAACGCTTTTGGGAACAAAGTTACAAGATCAGCTCCTCCCTGTATTATACCGCTGCAATGAGCGGATCACCGAGCTGAGCAATCCTTTTACCTGTGAAACGGTGGCCTAGCGGATAGTGTGGTAGACTGATCTTTATGGCATCAAGGTTTGATCCCTTGATGCATGCGCACGTTTTGCTTTTACATAAAATGTGTCCTAAACGCTTGCAAAACGTTTCTTGGGCTCAATATTGGCTATCTAAGAAGCGCACTGACATTTTAGGATTACGGGGAATAGTGAACCAAAATTTTTTTACCTCAACTGACCGAATATATACGTCTCTCTACCCCGAACAGTCAAGATGATGTTTCGAATCTTCGGCAGCTCCGTTCACTTACGGTAGACGGCGGTTGAGTGACTCATCCGACCACAGCCCAATTTGGGAGGGATACGGTCCATACATTCCATTAATACTGTATGCGCTTTCGAAGCGGTGGTATAGGTAAACTGGCATTGTTGAAGAAGTACTGTAGAACAATAGTCTATCGCTTTGTGTGCACGTATGATTTTCCACTAATTCTTAAGGTTAACGCACTTTCAGGAGGCCTTTCCATGAGGTGAACGTGGTGGTGCGATGGGACATGGTACCACGGCTGTACTCAAACCGTGGATTCGCCTGCGACATGCTTTGAAATTGTCTACTGTGGGTGTTCATTGTTAAGTTGAAGCGTCATCCAGTTTGTGCAATGGGGTCCCTACATTTGATCTTATGGTAGATCTTTCCTAATCCGCTGTTCCGCTAGTCTCTATAGGTAGACAGATCGGTCCGCTTGTTTGCACCTGATAGTGATGACTAGATAGAACAACAAACTTTGCCGAAGATAGGCTAATTTGAAACTCATAATTTCCCTAGACGGCATTCTGTCGTGATTATACAAAACGTGTTCTTTATGTACGAGCAAGTGCGACTGCTTATGACACTCGAACTATAGAGAGCTATGGACCTTCTACCACCGCCGTGAAATTGGAGCTCATGGGCCGGTTTACAAAGTTGAAGGCTACGTTTCACTTTCAAACCTCATTTTCCCACAAACCTAGGAGATTTCTTTCGAAAGTTTCGGATCCATCGTCGCTCTCATTATCAGGCGACCGCAGTTGTGATCGCTTTCCACGGACTGGACCTCCTCGCAATGATGACGGGATTGTTTTCATAGCATGGAGTGGTATGGTTCAAAAGCTCTTCATTATCTCCTCTCCCAAGATGGCGCCCACGTTATGCTGCAAGAAAGAAAATCCTCCATCAAACGCGATGGCACCACCTTCGGTCAGAATACTTCGTTGGTAACATGCTGAAGAGCGTTTAATACGATGAAACACTTGGAGCCATTCTCCTTGAAGCCCCTGAAGCTCATTATGAGCGGTTGTTCAGAATTCCTCTTTTGTTTGTGTAGAGCTCCAACCTTATTGGGACGGTGGGTAGCAAAAAAAAAACTTCCCATGTAATACCTTTTCAGTGGTCCTCAAACGTTAGATCGCTCCCTAAATGGCCAATATTGAGCCAAAAAACGTTTTGCAAGCATATAGGACACATTTTATAGAAAAGCAAAACGAGCGCACGCATCAAGGAAACGAAGCTCGATGTCATACCTATCAGCCCACCACACTCCGCGAGGCCACCTGCACAGGTAAGGGCCTTGCCCGGCTGGGTTATCTCCGTTCATTGCAAAGGTATGATACAGGGAAGGGCTGGTCCCGTAACTTTGTTTCCAGGATCGTTTAGTAGATTTGGAACACAGATTTGAGATCAGCGTTCGAAGCCACGTACTGCGGTATACGTCTCATCTGCTGCGGATGGCCACTGCGACCAAGTATCCTTCCCTTGTTAGTCCTTCGACCGATTGTATCATCAAGTATACGACACTTCGCTTCCAGTCCCTTCGGAACTGGGGGCACAACCATTAAGAACCGGCAAGAGAAGCGCTCATCGTCAGCCACATTCATTAGCCGTTTGCAAAAGTTGTGTACAATGGGTAATATGAACCCCAATTCGGGTGCAGGCGTGAAGTGAACGCACTCCTGAGAACTAAGGCCAAGCACATAATAACGGCATGTGCTGACTACCGCAACCACACAACAAGGTCGCACAAATGATTGATATTTAATGAGTCATTTCATGACTTCCTACCTGCTCCCTATCCTTTCTAAAGATAAATAGTTTAACCTTTCCATCAAAGTGGAGCATTTCAGCAATGATATTGTGGTATATCTGAGTTCTATTTTTTATATCTTCAATATTCGAAATCGTTGCCCTTACTGTTGAAGCTGGCTACAGCACCTCCAACAATTCACAGGTATTGTATTGATCTCAGCTGCTCCTGTAGTGATAATATTTCCTGTGCTTCAATGAATATTAGCATTAATTCCAAACCCATACACGATTGCTTCATTTAAATATACAGATTGTAAAACAGTTTAACGACTGCGGTACCATTGATGAGCAGGCTACGGTCGAGGTGCGAGGAAACTCTCGCGGCTATTACTATAGGAGCTGCTGAGGTTAGTGGGCAATACGAGTGAATGAGCACTGTAGAAAATGGGTGGTAAAGGTGTCGAAGGGAATTTTGTGAAGTGCTTTTTATCCTGCCGAGTAGCACTTTGAGAGTTGAGTCCACCTATATAAGTTTTCAGAATTTTTCCCGGACAAAAAAATTGAGATCTAGTCTCGAGCGCATTAGGGTGATTTCAGAAGCCTAGATGAAGGTAGGATTTCAAGAACGTTAACTATTTCCTACAAACATAAGTGTGCTCCAGGAGTTCCGTATGCGGTTCTTTGGTGAAGTGCGCAATATCCTTGTGAACATCGCAACTGTCAATTGAAAAAGCAAGAAAACTACGTTAACCGTCAATATATGCCGCAATCCGAGATTTGGACGATTAAACGCTTTTCTTCTCAAACTCAGGCACACAATTGCAAACTACATAAGAGAGGTGTCTGTGAAAAATAGGCACATCGTTCACTGACGGTCACTCAGGTTAACTCAGATTTGCTACTTTTCATTTTGAAAGGCCGCTCCCGTTTGAGATTGGCGCATAACCAAATCTGTCCGTTTTGGAAAAAAGAGGTGTCAAAATGATTAAATATTAGGAATGCGAAGGTCTGATTTTTGTTCAGTTTCAGAATGTGATGGCTGCTCCACAACTCCCTGAGCATAATTATAGCGAGGGTCGCTGCTAATCACCTGTCCCAGGAACTTTGATGGACCGAGAACAACGAATTTTAGCTTTTTCAGTTTTTCGGTGCATCATTGTATAGTGCTCGTCCAGCTGGTATGGAGCTATGTAACGTTACGTGTGAAAAAAGTGAAAACAAACCTAGCTATAGGAAAAAGACGCTAACCCGAGTTTTTTTGTGTTTTTTTTTCGAAAAGTTAGGGTGGGTATTGTAAAATGAATGGATATCTACTGATACTCTGGCATGCAATTGCTGATTCTACGAAACATAAAGATGGATTGTGCAATCATAACTTCTCAATTGGCTCGTGCAACAATCAGTGAATGTTTGAGTTCGAATCAGGAATGGTTCCTGAGATTACTTCCTTGTATGGACCTGTTAACTTCGAGCTCAGTCTCAGGAACGAGCCGAAATAAGGGCCCTGAAACCGGCTCAGCCGACGCAAACCCCCGAGGCGGAGGAGTTTTTACACGCTGTGAAATCTTTAGAGGATGCACCATTCGCACCAGGACCCACGACTTGCACGCAGGCAGCTTACTACAACCGGCGCGTGGTGCAGTGGTGCGCCCATTTAGACAGCTCTTCCAAATACCCTCTTGTAAACATTTGTCGTCACACTTTCGTGCAACCCCCATTTCCACCGTTTTAAAACCTCACACTTCTCTTAATATGCCGACTGGATGATCGCGTCCTTATTCGTCTAAAACTAGAAACCCCGAAATTATCGTGAACTATGCCTTTGAAGTAATTGTCAGGGTGCCAAAACTGAAAAAGCCTTCCAATAGTTCCATTACAGTATAGCATTCTGTCGCTTCCGCTGTTGAGACGTTTCCGAGGATTTTTGAGAATGTACATTCCATTATTTGGCTGAATGTGCTGGCTAGTAAATTGAGTTTTGTTCCACCTAAGATTGTTGTCATTGCTACTCTCAAAGCTTGGTTTCGTTGGAATGTATAGGAATCGTATTCCCAATTTAGCATAATTAGGAGTGTTTGTCGAGATAAAAAGAGTGTGAGACTTCAATATAATGTAGGAGGTGAGTCCAGTATTAATTTCCGGAGCATCAGCACCACTCGATTAGCTCAACACTGACAAAATTGCAGATTAAGTCTCATTGGCTATTGACGTGTTCAACCAGCTGCTTCTGACGTGCTCCACTTTGCAGTGCCATATTTTCGAATGAAAACAATGAAACAATAGCATTTTGAGTATTGTCCGTCTATCGAGACGAGAGCTATCCCCTCTCGAGCATTGGTTGTATTAACACATCACAAGATAGCGGAACGCTCACCTATGTGTGGAATGCGTGGAGTAGAATAATTCAGCGGTTCATCTTCATTGCTCATTCTGAGTAGGAAGTGTTAAGTTGGTAAGCTGGTGTCGCTATTAGTCCTAAAATACGAAAGGTATAATGTTAAGAATGGTCATAATCAGTCACCTACAATGGGTGGAATGAAGATGGTACAAGAAACGGGAAATAGAAAGATCTCGTCATGACAATTGACTTGAGAAGCTTTAAACGGACACACCTAAATGGAAGAGATCACCGAAGTAAACACGAAAGATGAACAAATCTCTGCCATTTCGTGATTTGTATGAATTCTTGCTAAGTTGCTTTTAAATTTTTTTTACAAATGTGGAATGATTGAAATCGACCTGTTACGAGAGCTAGCAGTTTCACGTGCCAAGAGACGTCGCGAGTGATGCAGTCTACCGTAGACTGCCTTTCGGCTTGCGTCCCGCCCACCATCCAATTGAGCCAATCAGGGACAAGTAAACCTTTGCATGTCGAAGGCCGCGACTCTTCATCAGATTACGACTATGTCCTAAACAGGCCTCTTCAACCCACTATTATCATCATTAATGTCTCATGAGAAGGGTTTTCCAATAGCGAACCGAATAGTGATCAAAGAGCCTGATTTTCTCTGGAATATGCTGATTGGTTCCGTGTAACTACTTTTGGGTAACAGCGCCAGTGATCTGCATCAAAGTTCCTTTCCAAACGAGCGAGAAGCCAGCGTGACTTCCCTGAGTTTCTTTGTGAGATAAAGTATTTTCAGAACTTTTCACTTGAACTCGGAAAACACCTGAATTGTGCAAAGGTCATTGGATTAAAACAGCGGAGTTGCTAAAACTTTCACTGCAATTTGAAGAACGCAATCAGATACTTTGGGAGAGGTAATGCAGTCGTTTTGCAAGCTCTCCTACAAAGACCAGCGACAGCATTGCATGCATACAGGCATAGGGTAATGTTCACATAAAGTGCGGCACTGCCACACTGCCACTCCAACTTTCCGGATCACCGATTGGAAACCCCGATGATTCCAATCAAACGCGTTGGAATGTCTTTGATTTTGAGTACGTAACACATAGCAAAAAATCATCTGATCTCAGTAATATTCAAAACATACGACATGGTTCTGAGAAGGTCCGAAACAATGAATCAAGCAAAACGATGCTGGAGTTCCCAGCAGAGTAATTTTTCGAGAGCATTTGTTCAATCGAAATTCTATGTCCCGAATGTTTAGCTAGGAATACTTTTACGGTGATTCATCATTTCATTACCGAGTAGAGAAAACAAAAAATATTAAATCGACTTTGGACCTCTAAGCTACATAAGAGATTCTACCTAAAATAGCGGTAGAAAGATTAGCATACTCATACTGTGAGGATGCAGCTCAACTTCAGTCAACCATTTAAAAGTGCAGTTCGTCAGGCTCATGTATTGTAACTAAACGAATACTCGATAATAAGTTGATCACCGTTAATTGATGACACCTGTTACAGCCTGCAAGCAGTGTGCAAATAAGCTCAACAAATACTGCAGTGAAGCTTATGCATGTTCGGTGGAATGCAACCGCAATTTTAATCGTTTATTAGATTTGTTTATTCAAGGTCCAACAAGCAGAATTACTGCAGAGTCCTTAATCGAGTCGCATTCTAAAAATCTAAAGGCCAACGTTTTTTTCACTCGTGCCGTAAGCATCTCGGTTTAGAGAATGTTCTTGTGATTAAGGAAGTTTTCATCAAACGCTCCTCTTACTCATAGTATAACTTCGGTCAACCTACCTCTGCACCAATCGTCAGAACGACATTTGAGATATCCAGGAAGGTAGTTTAAAGTAATTTCTTCAGAAAGCAGACAATGCTGTGTGGATGGCATCAATAAATATTGCGGACAATAACACCAAACAGAACTGGTCTTGCTGGTTGGTCAGTTAAAGCTGGGTTGAGGTGGTATTGCAAGAAATGTTCTAGATTTCTCACAACAGGGAGAAGTTGTAGAGAGAAAATCCAGACATCAACTCTATCTTCGTTCAATATCACTACATTTAGAAAGAGGGCTCGCACTTGATATGCAGCAGTGCTGCAGAAAGATGATAAGAACAATTGATAAATTATTCAACAAGGAACCTTTAGCCTGATAATATGTCATCATCTTGGTGGTAAAGTTTTGATTTTGGATGTAAGAACGCGGGATATTTCAGCGTCTTGATTACACCGACATCATCCTTTTTCTTTTTCGAAGGCGGCCCCAATCCTAGAGCTGCTAAAATCTCGAGCAACAAGTAGGGGCTTCTCATGCATGTGTAGGTGGAAGTGTGGAAAGCCCCAAGATTACCACGTAATTTTCCTTTACGTACGCATTCACGAATGAAAACATGTCAAAGTTACAATACAAGGTAGTCCTCCAGCATCATAATGCAAGACTAAAGGGTCCTTCGCTTTAAACGCTCACTTCCCGTATTTTAATTTTAAACTGTTGTCACGTAAAAAGTTAATTAGTGATTCTCTGGACCCTATACTTGCAGCTGATCTGTTAAACAGTAAACTTTCTCAAGTGCGCTGGACTCAATATTGTTTCAGAAAAACAATTCTTCATGAATCAAAAAATAGGTATAACTTCTATCTCAGCCATATGAATCGTAAGGTATACAAGCCATCATCGCAGAGCTGGTGCCTTTGTAGCTCATTATTCCCAACACCGTTTTTCTGTCAGATTTGCGTGGTACCTCTCGCCTGAAAGCCTGAACTTCGTTGGGTAGGGTATTGCTTAATACTTGCTCGGATCGGGAAGGTGATTGAGTTTGTGTAAACACTTGACCTTGAGCAGAATTCTTTGTCATTAATCATAAGGAGAAAATTTAATACAATGGGAAATTTTCCCAAATTGTGTCCGAGAAGAAACTGGTTCGGAATTCAAATTTTTCAGTATGTGATCGTGAGATCCAAGACGAGCAATATTCATTCAACTTACCCGCTCGCTAGCTCTAGTACTAACTTCGAAAACACAAACGGAATCTTCTGAAACTATAAACCAAACGTCCAGCTAGAATCTTTCACCAATCTTTTGCAACTGGTGCACTCGTTGTCGATCCCCTCAACGCTTACATATGAACTTTTTTAGATTGGCCGTCAGTTGCTATCCCTTTGGATGTGCATTGTATCAATGAGCCGACGTACAAGCGGAATAGAGGAAGGAAGAAAGTGCGAATGGAAACAGTGACGAGGGTGCGTTAGTCAGAGTTGCTACAATATACACAGCCAGTGATGCAGCTGGATAGCGATTGCATTTGTTTGGCCCTCTGAGCACTTGCCATAATGTCGTTGACTTGCAGTGTAACCACACTTCATGCTCACTCTCTTATAGCTGTCTCTCGGAATTGGTGCCATTTGGGGAATCGCATACGGTAGAGAGGACGATGTCAAAGGTGAAGATTAAAGAGACAGTGCACAAACCTTCTTCATATTTGGTTTAACTAATTCTAGTTCAGAGTAGAGACTTCTCTATTTGCCCAGGCAGGATAATTTCTATTGCCCTACAAAGTACAAAGAAAAGGTGGAACTCATTCAACTGCTCAATCCTGAAGTTTCTGAGCTCTCGGTGAAGCTTGAGAAAGGGACACGAAGTTGTGTCAAAAAACGCTAATGAAAAATGCAGTCCCATGGAAGGAATTTTCAAGTAGGTCGTTCAGAAGTTTAGGGTCGTTCCTTTTTCTCCTCGATTTGGTAGGACGGTAATATTCCAATCTTGGGAGGTGAACTAGCTTAGAAAAAGTATCATAGCAAATTTATTTGGATATGACTGCAGACATTTTCTCTTGACGTTAGTCTCTCCCAGGCTGTCCTTGGGTCACATCCCGTTCTAGAGTAACCAGAGTCCGTACTAATAACTTCTTTTTAACCGAAATCAAAAGTAAAAAGCGGAAATGAAAAAGACACACCAACTCAAAATACCGTTCGATGTTCACCCTTTTGTCGACACGTGTTTTCACCCAATTAATGACACTTACTGATTTCTGGCTGATTTTTTTGCCCCTATCCAAGCGGAAATGTGCTGCTCAGATTTTTTGTTGAAGGTCACATTACATGATTGACAACTGGAGCCTATCATTAAAGGTGCATTCATCTGTTTATTCACTGCTTACATTTTTTCAAGTTTAATCTTTGCCTTGCACTGAGCTTCTGTACATTAGCCAATTTAAGCGGAGAAGGGCTATTAATCGAGCGTCTCCATGAATAATAAAATGACGAAGCGAAAGTTGATACCGAATTTGCAACATTGTTGCTATTCCACAGTATCCCTGAACATGTCATATGGAAGGGACCTAGTCGCATCTGCGGCACGGAGATGGGATTATTCGCGTTATTGCAAAAGGCTTTGTGATCCGTGCCGCGTAATTCCGTTATGGCAATCAGCCCACAAACAGCCAAATGACATGATACCGGGGGCTAGAGCTAATGCTTTCGCTCCCACTTTTAGCCGATCATGGTGGAGGCAGTATCCGCTACATAAATTATAGGTAAGACACGTGAGTGATGCTGCAGGGATTGCAATCCTATGTTGAAAGCCCAGTGTATAACTTTAATGTCGAACATACACCTGTACTTCAACCATTCCAAAGAATAGCATCACTACTGAAGCAACCAATGATCAATTTTTCTGAGAGCTGTGACATACACTATTCGACTTCATTAGGAGAAGCAAAGGCATTCCAATGCTCATCATGTTTCAACAGGATCTGTCAGATGCTATTATAGATTGTGGATTAGTCAGCACATATGTTCACCATCCCGGCCTACACAGGTACCAACAACTGAGTAACGATTAGTACGAAACCTTCAAAAATTCAAAAGCCAACATCAAATGAAGCAGGTCAATCAGGCGTGACTGAAATTTCGTCATGAAGCATCAACACTCGTTCTATCCGGTAGGCCATAAATACTCTTGCTTATCAGTGATAGAGGGGTGATCTTCTTCAAAACAAAGCTATTCAAGCAAACAACAGTTTCAAAGTGGAAACATTGCATCGCACGCGAAAAAGTGAAGGGCGGACGAAGACATCACATGCCAAAATTTCACCAATGAGAGTTGAGAAACAACAGCACTGAAAAGTGCATATGCAAGACGACAGTGTCAGTGTAGTCAGGTGAATGGGTAAGCGCTGCACACCTGATTTAATTTCTCCTTACCTTATCATGCGCACTTTTGGCAGGAAAAAATAAATCAGGTGTGCAGCGCTTGCTCATTCACCTAACTACACTGACACTGTCGTCTTGCATATGAACTTTTCATAGCTGTTATTTTTCAACTCTTATTGGTAAAACTTTTGCATGCAATGTCTTCTTCGGTCCTTCAACTTCAAATTACAAGACATGCATACAATCAGTCACTCACAGCACCTACAGGAGTGGGCCTATCGGAGAACTCGGAGGGAAATGGGATACTGCTCCTATCGTGAGGCGACTGAATCATTCAAGCAATCCTAGGATGTAAGGCATCTTCACTTCTGCACTACTTGTTCTACACCCTGAGAGGGTTTTGCTCGATGCAGTATATTTTTCGTGCTTTTCCTTTCCAAAGGGGAGGGATGGATGTGGGGGGCCAAATGTCTATGCAAACCCTTACATCGAAACATGAAGGTTTTTCCTTTCATGTTTAAGTGCCGGTGCCCGGAAAAACTCCTATTTGGGTAAGCAGCGGATTTGGCCAAAATACTTCTGTACTCGTCCAGACGAAACTTCAAGGACCTGCTATTCCCCCACGAATTTTCTCCACATCTTCCGCATAGAATCGAATAGACGGTGCGTGAAAATTTGCAGATCTTTTCAGATGTACAGAATCGATAAGAGTGTTGGTGCTCGCGGTACCGTTTTTCTTAGATTAGAGGCGATCTTATGAGTACCCTCAGTTAGGGGGACATCGGAAGACACGTCGAATGGGATACTTGGAGTTCGTCAAGACGCGATGTGCTATATTGTCTTCAAAGAGTGCGTTGGTGGTATGCACCCGTTTTTTCAGGCACTGTACATACATCAGGCGAGAATGAAGGGGATCGGTACGAACGTGCGTCCGAGGATGCGCGCGGCAACTTGCGCGGCGAAGTTCTTGATGATTTGTACGACTCTGACGCCAATTTTCGGGGCACAAATTCGAAGTAGAGTAGTTTAGTATGGTCAGATGATCCTTCTGATCTACTCAACTTCAAATTTGTTCCCCAATGATAGGCGCCAAAGTCGTTCGAATCGTTACGAACTTCGCCACGCAATTTGCCGCGCGCATCCTCGGACGCACGTTCGTACACATACCCGAGAATGGGAACGCTTCATCCTTTGATGTGAGGGGTTTCGCATGAACACTTGGTATGGCCCTGAAAAGGCAAATCATCGAAGCACGGAAATTATCGCACCAGAGTGAAATCCAATGCAAAGGAGAAGATGAAAACGACTCCCTGACATTGACTGAATGATTTGTCTGTCTCGAGATACAATAACGATCAGAAGCCCTCGGTGGAACACTTTTCCAATTCCAACTTTTTTCCTACTTCATAAAATCGCATGAAATTTTAGTATGTTAATCAAAGAAATATTGTGAATAGTTACCGCTATCAAACTGCGGCTAGCTATTGTTCACGGTACGTTATTGAGGTTTGTGTCAAATTCAGTGAAAAATATAATTAGCATTGACCTGAGAAAGCCTTCCTCTGGGAATAGCAACATATAGAACACCCAAAACATTGATTGGTAGGAAAGCCTCGGTTTGCTAATGACAGCATCGCAACAGAAGCTCTTCCCATATGTGCTCTATGGGGTTCAGATCCGATGACTGGCATGGTCACTCCAGAGGTCTATTCGCTAATGACCGCCTTCACAACCATTGAGTGTATTTAGGACCGTTATCCTGCTGCAGGATCTAACCTGGTGGCATGTCATGCTGTGCCCACGACAAGAAGATGTGGACCACCATGTTCTTGTAGTACTCTCCAGTCATCGTGACGTCAATTTCCAAAGTAGGTCCCATTTCGATCGGAAAGAAGGCACACTTTCTCCTCTATGCTCGGTTGTTTGCAAGGTGTACTTTGGATTGAACTTTTCCCGAGATAGACGTCGTTCGTACCGTATACCGCATCTAAGCTTATTGAACTTGTCTAGTCTGCGAAAAGAATTTTACTACAGTCAGTCGAAGTTCAGTTGAGGCGGCGGGCGCAAACTCCGCTCTAGCTCAACTATTTTCTAGATGGCTTCTTGGCTGAGCGTCTCTCATGAATACCAGCATTCTTAGGCGTCTCCCTACAGTCCGTCGACTAAAAACGGTGCCATCGCTAGCGCTGAACTGGGCAGCAATGTCAGCCGCAGTGAGGCGAGGGTCAGCTTCCGACCGAGGTGTGGTCCGTTTGTCCTGGGCTGGTGAATTATATCGGGGTCTCCTCATTTTTTTGGCAATCAGACAGAGTTCTTGACCTGACAGCGTTGAATAATCGAAAGAGTTATCTGCATGGAACCTTAAAATGACCATGACTTTCATGCCCAATCCCTTCAGATTTACTGCTGCGTTCCAAAATCTCTGAATGACTTCTGTTTCTAAGCACGCCTTGAGTGTAGAAGTACTAACGACGAGCACAAATGAGATGCAAAAAAAGCAATTATCGCTGACCTTGTGATTAGGGAAAATTGTCTCAGTAGTGAAACTTCTGTGCGTAGTCACGCGACCCGCCAGTTTTAAGGTCAAAGATTACAAACTAGTTGGTCAAAGTGAGATTTGATGTATCAGAACTTTTCTTGTATCCCTTTGTTAAAAAAAAGTTACGATTGATGAGCGGTCCACCGAAGACTTTTGGCCGCTTCTGTTGAAGCGATATCCTATTTTCCTTCCAAGTTCAAAGAGACTCAATCTCTATAATATTTCTAGCTGGTGTTGTGTGGTTTGATGTGTTCCATATTGTAATTGACTGACTGCATGCATGTATGGTAAATTTAAAAGCTGGTGAAAGCAATACACTCCCAAAACTTACAAATTAAAGTGAAGCAGCAAGAGCTACGAAAAAGTGCATATGCATATGCAAGACTTCTGTAACAAGCCTGAGTGAAGCTCATCATCGTATGTGGCCTATACATCGGCTGGCCACCGCAAGTTGTTGCAGAGACCGCCTTCGGATTTTGCGCTAAGATTGGAATGGATGACAAATGTGGGGGGGGGGGCACCCTTCAGAGGGGATTGATTAACGCCAAGACCTCAGGGGGATCATGCCATGCAGAATTGCAAAGTGTAATCACACCAGTCTTAGGACCAGGTTGACAAGTCGACTGATTGAGGAGCACACTCACAGCGAACTTGTCTATAACCATGAAACCATGTCAATGCTGGGAAACGCACAGCGCTCGCTTGGATTTTATAGTCAGCGAGTAAAGGTTACCGAAGTGAACAACTCGGAAACAGAAATGATTTCAATTTGAAACTCTAGACGCCAGAGCATCTACTTCAAGCCCATTCTCGAGATATTGCTGATCTGATGGGGAGTATGGTCATGGAAGTGCCATACCTCCAGGAAACACACTAACAAGTGACAGTCAGAGTGGTTCTCGATTGTGCCAAAGTTTTTTATAACAAAGATACCAAACGAAATGGTTGTAGCAGCGACGAAGTCTCTCAAGAATCCTGTTCCGTCAACAGGATCATCGACCAAATCGTAACTGCGAGGGCAGGCACAGGGATGCTATGCAATAGTATCCATGAACGCACCGCAAGCCAACTGCCTGGCATACAAAAAGGTTGGGTTCTAGCGAGATTTTAAGATGCCATAAAGCCAGTTTCGGAAGTCGCAGTGCTTATTGCCATAGCCGCAATCCAATTGGCAGTGAACGAAGCGTCCTTCAAAGGATTGGAAGAGGAGAAGGAGTGAGCGTTCGAAACGAGTGGATAGATTTTTTGGCTCAACTATAGCCCACAACCAATCAGTCTGAAGCACCTTCTACATGAAAAGGGAAGCTAAGGATGTAGCCTACACTAGTGGGAGAAAACAAGTTGAAGTCAACCATATGACTAAATTACCCAACAGCAGTTTTTCACGGCCTAATCAAAGCAGTATGTGTCACTGTTGAAGTACATCAAGGGTTGAATCTGAGCAATTACCTCTTTCTACTTGCAATCAACGTGATCGCAAAAAAACCCATGGGTGGATCTCTAGAGACTATCATTAGACGTTGATTACATCGTTCTGATCACGAAGAGCGGAGAAGAACTAGAGGACAAGTCGAAGAAATGGCAGAAAATGCTGACTGAAGATGGGCTCTAGTTGAAGGAGGTCAAGTTCCTCCACTACGAAGTGTGCTCAAAACTAACCAACGGAATCAGAAAACGGTGTACTCTCTTTGATGTTTGTGATTGCATGGAAACTATGCTATGTTCCTAGATTTTCCGTGTGTTTCAGTGTTTTTGCGTTCTTCCTTCTTTTTGGCCGGTGTACACTGCTGAATAATTAGGTGAGACAATTTCTGATGTAGAGCCTGATCGAGACTCATAAGTCGTCCAACGGAGGTGAAAACTTAGTTGTTGCTAGCGATCAGAAAATAAGACCCATCATCAGCTGTATAGGTAGACCGGGGGACCGCATTCCGTGGTTTCTCAATAAAAATGTTGGTCAACTACTCCGATACGTACCCTCACATCTGCCAAACACTAACGAATTACTTGATCGCTAGCGTTCGTGTACTTTTCAATCAAACGGCGTAGTATAGTCGTTTGATGTAACTGCGCTTTATACGAACGCCAACAACAATAAGCTTTCCAAGCGGTCTCCGAAATGTTGGACGAGCATGAAACAGAAGTGTTACGTTCGGATTGAGTAAGGTTCACATTATGACTATGATCAAGAAATGCCTTAGCTGTAACATTTTTGGATGCAGTGGGCAGTATCTCTCTCAAAACCGAAGTCTTCTATGAGCCAGCGACTAGCACCGGTCTTAACTATGTGAACTATCTCGGCACAAAAAAAACAGTATGAATTGGGACTCTGAACTTTGGGTCGCTTACTGGGAAATCCCGAGAAGTTCGCTGAAGTGCAGCGATATCGAAGTCCTGTGCCTTCATGAGGAGACGTAGAAAGGAGCAAAGGCCGAAGAAGTTTGTGAATGTGTCAAACTCCACGACAATGGAACGGATTGCCGTAGCAGTGGTGGACTCTCAAGGACTCTGAATAGGCTGTCAACAGGTCCAGTGGTCAAATCATGGCTGCATGGATGGACACGAAGAAGGGATGGTAGACGGTGATATCCGTGTACGTAACTCAAGCCGACGGCCCGATTACGAAAAGGACGATTTGTATTTGAGTATTGACCAAGGCATCAGATCAGGCGGACTCTCGAGGCGGACTATCTCACATTAGCGGGTGATCTCAATGACCACTTTCAAAGTGGATGAAATAGCTTTAAAAGTATTTTTCTTTTCTTCTGACTCCCATTCCCTTGCCTTCGTATGTCCTCTCAACCTGGCAACAGCGCACGGCTTGGCAATATGCAGCGCGAAAAAGAAAACGCAAAAGATACCCTACAGCAGAGTAGGAAAAGGAACAGAAATAGATTGCGCCGTGAGTAGGTATCTCAAAACTGAGAGCACACAAAAGTGCTGTCTCGCAAAGATCTGGCTTAGCAGTTTATGCTCTCGTGGCAGACATAGCCATCAATCTTTGCGAGAAATCGAGGATAAGTATGGAAGTGAGGATCCGGTGGTGTAAGTCACTGATCCGAAAAAGAAAGAGATGAGAAGAGATGAGTTAAAGAGAAGATGCCGGCAGCTGGATTTCCACATTCCCAAGAGCCGATCCAGCAGACCTGGTGCAACGTCATGAACGTCATTCCGCGATGTGCAAGGGAAATGTTGGTAGAGACTCAAGGTGGATTCCGAGGGGACAAGGAGGGATGGTTGTGGAACGATGAAATCCGGCAATTGTCAAGCAGAAGACGTCGGCTTCTAGCCCTGACAAAGTACACGCCAACGCCTAGAACCCTAAGTGCCTACAAAAGCTCCAACAGACTCGTCGTCCCTGCTGTAGCGAAGGCAAAGAATGCGGAAATGGACGCCTTGTGCGATACACCAGATGGTCGATAAGATCGTTCTTCTAACGGCTGTCGAAATCACGGACCGTGGTTTTCAGGACATAGTAATAGTGGATTCCCCTGAAAGTAGCGAGGATGCAATCTCGAATAGCCTGCTGAGGTAAGGAAAAGATGGAGCAGAAAACCACGACTTCCGAAACAAAGAACTCGTCCTTTATGACAGCCTCGATTGCAAGCGACGAATGACCTAATCGAAATCCGGACAAAGAATGGGGTGTGTAGAGCAGCAGGAGAGATGAAGGCTGATAAGGCAACTGGTTTGGACGGGGTGCCGATCGAGGCATGGAAGACGCTCGGAGTGCACGCGATGAAGTGACTCACCGGTGATTGCCGATCACTGTGACCACTGAAGGAAGAATACCAGATGCGTGGAGGAGCAATACTATAGCTCCCATCTCCACACCAAAGGGTACGTGATTTACTGTTCCAACTACCGGGGGATAAGGATGACCGACCCCTCACATGATGAAACTGTCCGAGTGGTTGGTCGACTCCAGATTGAGGGCACTGGTCCAGATCTCGAGTAGCACTTCGGAGCTTCGAAGTGATGAAAAAATATCGAGAGAAGCAAGGATCTTGTCAACTTGGCTTTCTCGACTTTGCATTCGACCGCTTGATGCGACCTTTCCTTGGAAAACGTCTCTTGACACGTGGGATCATGGACATGTGCGATAGCTCCAAGACCACAATACGTACACCACAAGGTCTAACCGAAGCAATAGACGTCACGGTTGGGGTACACCAGGTATCAGCTCTGAGCCCATTCCTCTTCCTGCTTACAATGGGCGTCATCGCAAAAGAACTCATGGGTGGTCTACTGATGAGCTTCCCCTATGCTTATGACATCGCTCTGATAAAGTGGAGCGAAGAAGCACCGCAGGACAAGCAGCAGATATAGCAAAAACTACGGGAGAAGAATGGGCTTTGGCTAGATGTGAGATAGACCAAGTTTCTAGCTTTGAAGAGTGCACGGCGTTAGCAGACCATATAGAATAAGTGAAAAGAGTGAACGGGCATTTTCTTCGAGTATTCATCCGGTGCTCCATAACGCTCGAGAAAAGGGGTATTGGGCGGTGGCAAGGCGTACAATGCTATACACCAGCGAGGGAAAGTCAAAAAGTTGGAGTGAGTCAGTAAATAAGTTAGTTACTTGGAATTGTTGCACATAGTGAGCTCTAGTTCATATAGGATCTCTCTGTAAATTTAATTGTGATTTGATAACTTCATTCTTCTGCCTGATGCACAACATTATAGATATTAGGTTGGCGCACAAGTCTTTGTACATTTTACATTTTTTTTTCAATTTTACTTTTTCTCTTCACAATAACTAACAACTAACAAATATATGCACCATCATTATCAACAACATATTGCCATTTATCAGGCAACTTGTGGTTCCCGCTTGCGTAGAATTCCTGAGGTTTCGAGGAGAAAAACTCGCGGGTGCACGTCTCGAGTTGCTTCAAATCATAGTCTTATTCTCTAAATGACTTGATAGCGAGAGGTTCGGGTAATAATCCGTTGGAGCCAGGTCTGTCGAATAAGGGGGGTGGGTCAGAACTTGCCATTCCATGTTTTGAAGTTTGTACTGTGTCTCCTTCGCAATGTGCGGGCGAGTACTGTGGTAGAGAAAGTAGACTTCCCGCTGTTTCTCTCGTAGAGCTGCAGCAATCCGGTTCATAGTGTACGCTAGGCTTCAATGCTGACTGCGGAGTTTGATGGGAGGAAGTCCCAGCGAACAATCCTTTCAAATAGCTTCAAACGCTTAGCATTGCGTTTCGAGGTAGGAGTTATGGTTTGGAGGTCGGGATTCCACTCTCTACGCATCCAAGCAACTGACGACTCCTCGTGTGGTTTACGTAGAGAACACATTTCTCGTAGCCGGTGTTCAGGTCTTCCAGCCATGCGAAGGTGCCTCGGAAAGTCAGCAACTTCAGGCATGATTTCCTCTTCATTTGGAGGTAGTGACCACCCAGCTCACAACTTATTCATGTCTCCAAATCTCCATGTCTTCTCGAGGCGATGCGAATGGGCAGCTGCTGTGTTGTGATGACTATGAGCTCCTGTTTCATCTCGCGTTTACTACACCTGGAATCCTGCTCAGCCAGCTTTAGAGGGTAGTCGTCATTGTGCTCAGCTAGTCTGCCAGATCGTGGTTTTTCGGTCCAGTCAAAGTGACCATTTTTGAATTGTGGTACCAATTTCTTGTTGTGCTGTGAGAGGCAATGCAGGGTCCTATCGCATCACATATTTCCCCTGACGCCCAATTTGGATTAACGTTTTTTTCCAAACTGACAAAGCAAAGGCAGTCTGACTTGCTTCGAGTCGAGAGCGATCCTTGCAGCCATAACCGCTGCGAAATGCCACGGCAGATATGCTGCGAAGAGGGCATTGACATGCACTAACACATGTTTTGCAGTGAAGATGTCAAAGCATGCCCCGAAGATTTCACAACATGGAGAACAAAAAGTACAAAGACTCATGCGCCAACCTAATAAATAAATAAATGGGTAAATAAATTGATAAAATCCGTGAAAAACAGCTCCGGTCCGCTGAAATAAGGATGCTCAGATTAGCTTTCGTTCGGACGCGTCAAGACCGTATCCCAAACGAAGATGTCAGGGCTGATGATGTGAGAGCAGCGTCCGCGATGTATCCAATAAGGGAGGGAACGGAATTTGAGGTTCAGGGTGAGCAAACCGAGAAGCCACAAAGAACTGATGGCGGGTCCGATCAAACTGAAGTGAAGGCAGAAAATTCCTCAAATAGAAAGAAGGTGAGGCTGTCGACAATGTTAGTGGGCCGTGCAACACTGTGGTATCCACGCTGAGAAGTAGAGGAAGAAGAAGGAATACATGATACGGATTTGTAGACTATCAATATCACCTATCACCTTTATCACCTTTCATCCCGTTGATCATTGATTTCTTGAGATGGCGCCAGTAAGGTCTTCGTCCGTCCACGTTGTGAGTCGGAGCAGTCGAAGGGATCGTCATCGCTCGGGAGACACGAGACATAGCATAATTCCTCCGAAGCTTTCGTGAAGAAGTCTGACTATCGCACTGGTGACCATCCTATTGTTCGTTTGACATCCCGAGAAATCCATTCAGTAACCGCCCTGAACCAACGGTCACAGTGTTACATAAAGTGTCCTGATCAATGCCATGGCGTAAGCGACGTCTTGACTTTCGCTCATTGACGGCCTCGAACCGCCGGATTCCCATTCGGACTTATTGGTGAGTTGCGTAGAACGTTTCATTTAATCCCGTGAAGTGGTTTACATATCAACCGGTGGCTCTTTCCGAATGGTGTGATGAGGTGAGCTAAGTATTTATGACTGAATGAAGAAGTTAGGATGGTTCCGAGCGTCTGAAAAAATTTGGGGGAATTAGAAATCTGTATAAGGCTCAATAAGACTGGAGATCAGCCTGTGTTCAGTTTGGAAGAAGTTGGTGTCAAAATAATCAGCGCAGCTTTAGAAAACCCTATGTCTATTTTTTTGGTATTTTCGTGAAGAGGATAGGCACCCTGAAACGCTTTTGGTACTTTCACAGTAGCAAAAGCCCTTTCGTTATACCTAAAATGGACGGGCTGACAGTAGAGTTTCCTCGGCGAATTCATTCAACGAGGGCGACGGAACTCAACTTCATGGTTTTTTTCGCTTCATTTCTGAGAGCGTTAACGGGGAATCAGCTTACAGACTTAGTTATTAAGCAAAAGAAGGCGGTCACACATTCCATGGACCAAGAGTCACACCCGCACATTCATGTGCTGCTTACCCTAGAACAATTCGCAAGCTTAAGATCAGAGTATAATACGTCAAGCCACAAAAAGTATCTCACCCAATAATTCAGCAGTGCACACGGACCAAAAAGAAGGAAGAACGCAAAAACATAGAAACATACGGAAAACTGGAACATAGCATAGTTTCCATGCAATCACAAACATCAAAGGGAGTGCAACGTTTCTGATTTCGTTTTCAGAAGGAACGGTTGGTTTTGAGCACACTTCGTAAAGGAGGAACTTGACCTCTTTCACATTCAATCAGAGCCCAACTTCATTCAGCACTTTCTGCCATTTCTTCGACTTGTCCTCTAGTTCTTCTCCGTTCTTCGTAGTCAGAACGATGTAATCAGCGCCTAATGATAGTTTTTAGAGATCCACCCATGAGTTTTTTGCGATTACGTTGATTGCGGATAGAAAGAGGTAACTGCTCAGATTCAACCCTTGATGTACTTCAACAGTGACACATATTGCTTTGATTAGGCCGTGAAAATGTGCAGTTGGGTAATTTAGTGAAAGACTACCATTCAGAGACCCGCGAAGGACTGGTACGCCAAGCTAGTGCCTATCATTCGAGAACTAATCGACTCGCTGCCTTTCCGTTGCGATGCTGTCGTTAAAAACCGAGGCTTTCCCACCAAATATCAGTGTTTTTGGTGCTCTATATCATGCTATTTCCAAGTAAAGCGGTTTTTCTCAGGTATATTTTTCATTGGATTTGACTCAAATCCCGATTACGTAACGTGAGCAATAGCTAACTGCAGTTTGCTAGCAGTAACTATTCACAATATCTCTATGATTAACATACGATGGCACCATTTTTAGTCGACGGTGTAGGGAGACGCCCAGCAATGCTGGTATTGATGAGAGACGTCCAGCCAAGAAGCCGTCTAGAAAATAGTTGAGCTAGAGCGGAGTTTGCAACTGAACTTCGACTGACTGTAGTATACTTCTATTCACAGACGGGAGCAAGTTCAATTAGCTTTGAAGCGGTATACGGTACGAACGACGTCTATCTCGGGAAAAGTTTAATCCAAAGTACACCTTGCAAACAACCGAGCATAGGGGAGAAAGTGTGCCTTCTTTCCGATCGGAATGGGACCAACTTTGGAAATTGACGTCACGATGACTGGAGAGTACTACAAGAACATAGTGGTCCACATCTTCTTGTCGTGGGCACAGCACGACATGCTACCAGGTTAGATCCTGCAGCAGGATAACGGTCCTGAGCACACTCAATGGTTGTGAAGGCGGTCATTAGCGAATAGACCTCTGGAGTGGCCATGCCATTCATCGGATCTGAACCCTATAGAGCACATATGGGAAGAGCTTAGGAGGCGTCTTTCGAGCAACCTTTGTAGAAAAGGAGAAGAAAAGTCGCTCAATAAGTGAAGGACTAGAACGCCAAGCTAGTGCCTACCATTCAAAAACTAATCGACTCGATGCCTTTCAGTTGCGATGCTATCATTAGAAGCCGAGGCTTCAACACCGAATATCAATGTATTGGGTGTTCTATATGTTGCTATTATCAGAGGAAGGCTTTCTCAGGTCAATGCTACCCATATTTTTCACTGAATTTGACACAAATCTCAATAACGTACCGTGAAAAATAGCTGACCGCAGTTTGTTAGCGGTAACTATTCACAATATCGCTTTGATTAACATACTAATATTTTTCGCGATTCTATGAAGTAGGAAAAAAGTTGGAATTGGAAAAGTGTTCCACCGAGGACTTCTGATCGTTATTGTATCTCGAGACAGACAAATCATTCAGTCAATGTCAGGGGGTCGTTTTCATCTCCTCCTTTGCATTGAATTTCACTCTGGTGCGATAATTCCCCGTGCATCGATGATTTGCCTTTTCAGGGCCATACCAAGTTTTCATGTGAAACCCCTCACATCGAAGGATGGAGCGTTCATATTCTCGCCTGATGTATGTACAATGCCTGAAAAAACGGGCGCATACCACTCTCTAAAGACAATATAGCATACCGCGTCTTGAAGAACTAAAAGTTCCCCATTCGACGTGTCTTCCGATGTCATCTGAAAAGTTCTGCAAATTTTAACGCACCGTCTATTCGATTCTATGCGAAGATGTGGAGAAAATTCGTGGAGGAATAGCAGGACCTTGAAGGTTCATATGGACGAGTACAGAAGCATTTTGGCCACATCCACTGCTTATTCAAGCAGGAGTTTTTCCAGGCACCGGCACTTGAACATGAGAAGAAAAATTTTCATCTTTCGATGTAAGAGCTATCCTCACAATCTACGTATAACTCTGATCACCGCAGAAAATATGTCCTTCTCAAGGCTCATCATCTATATTTTTCAGAACCAGCCATTTTTGTGTAAGACAACTTTAGTCTTTCAAAGAAAG